>NW_010586735.1:33953-96359 GCF_000705375.1 Tinamus guttatus
TCAGTATTTTAAAACAAATGTTTATGCAGGTAATATTTTTAAAACAACAAAAACATTTTGTGATTATTCAATGAAAGTATTTGATCAAACCCTTAGCACTATCTGATATTTGTGTATTCCAATCGAAAAGCATCTTAAGTTCTTTAAAATCCATATTACTTTTACATGAAAGTGCATAACAGATTTCAACTCCCTTCAATGCTGGGTGGCATATTTGAGACAAGCCTTTGAATCAATCTCCTACTAAAGAAAAATAGTACAGAGTTTCATTGTGGCCCAGAGATGTTTTTGGTCATATTGTTAAGGTCTGTTTTAAGGGCTTTATTTTAATGATCTTGACTTATGCAAATAATTCCCCATTGATATTCAACAACGTTTAGTCTGCTGTAGTGTCACAGTATGGATACAAGTGAATTGCTTCGTATCCATCTGGCCCCATAAGAATATTGTTGATGGAATGGGCCATTATGCTACTCCAGCACGAGGAAACGACATCATCGCTGTAGCAGAGGTTTAAACCTGCTGAGCACTTACCCAGTTTTTCTTTTTCTTTTTCTTGGAGTCAGCATCGTTACCGCTGCCAATGCTCGAATGGCTCGTAGCACTGTTGATGCTGGAAACGCTTTCTGAAGAATGTTGCCGTCTTATACGTAAATCTGAAGAAAAGAAAATACGGGTAAAGCCACATGCCCACGTGATACAGCCTCTGCTCCAATATGAGAGTCATCCGTGCATTACGCAGTGTCCTCCTCTTCAAAGGGAGCCTAAACACACATAAATGGCATTGATCCTTATAGTGGCAGAGATTCAAGCTGGGATTTCATCCTGTCAGGCACTGCATGGGAGTCAAGGGAGATGTAGAGAATTAGGCTCTCACTTCTGGGTCTTACTGACACAAAGGCAAGGACTCTGCACAGCAATCCAGCAGGCATAACCTCAGAACTAAGCAGCTGCCATTACAGATGGATTACTCGAATTATTACCATTCCATCTACTACTTAAACAGTTTTTTTTTTTGGAAGCATATAGCCACTACTTGACTCGTAGCAGGCCTAATCGGAGTTTAGATGCTACCTCCTAGTACACTAGGATGGAAATGGGCAGGCAGGAGTTCATTAAAAAGGGATGAAATAATAAAATAACCAAGAAGTGGGAGTATTAGAAATGGCTGGTAAGGCTTCTGAGTTTCTATTTCTTAGAAGTCTCTAAAAGCTATATCATAATCACTGGAAAATATTCCTGCAGAATATAACCACTAATACCAAGGGAAATTACTTTTTAGATTACTTTTGACTTCCTAGGAGTTAAGTTTGCCATACTCAAGCCATGCAATGAAATGACCTTAGGGCAAACATCTTATTTAAATAATGACCTCTTTAAAGAAAGATCAATGACGCTCTCAAAAATGAGTGCTGCTATCATTTTTCTTCCTCAAGTAATTCCTCTGCTGTTGCTTATCAGCAGGCACTTCTGAAGTATGTATTTATCATGCGATGTCTGCCTAACTGCAATGACAAATTAATTCAGCATCTGGAATTTAAAATGCCTGTTTTTCTCCATTGATTTGGCACCTCTAGAATAAACAGAGCTGTTGTCAGTCCACCTCTTACTTATGAGCATAACTTTCAGAGCTACATCTTGCTCTGGATTTCCAATTAATATCCATGTTTCACCATAGTACCTCCCTACTGCCTGGGACCTACCTCCATGTACAACCGAGGTAACTCTTAATACCTGCTGACTGACCTCAGGTCACACAGTCTGGAGAAGATGAAGCTTCTGTGGCCGATAGGAAGGGTGAGCAAGGTTCCCAGCTGTGCCACTAGCACGAGCGTGTCTAACACTGACTCCACACTGCCCTTTCCCTTGCAACAGAGACCCCAAAACAACAGCAACAGTGACTTAGCTTTTTCCTGGGGAGAAGTTATGTATTTTTTTAAATAATGACAAAACTGTACCTTTGTGGGTATGATCGGGACCGTTCAAGGCTCCCTGAATAGCAGCTTGTGCAGCAGAATTCTGGGCTTTCAGCATTTCAATGGTTTCCCGTAGCTCTATAAGCTCCGATTCCTGTGGAAAAGGCAGAGAGAGCTTCAAAATATGTGGCACAAGAACTATGTTTGTCTAAGCTTAAAAAAAAAGACAAGATAACAGTGACCAAACTGAAGCCCACAGAATTGTTGGGGTGAAGGCAAAACAACACTAATTTCAAGTAAAATGCGTATTTTCTCTGCAAAATTATTAAACTCAGCTAATGTATCCTTTTGCATTTATTCTATGTAAAATACTGTGATATTTCAAGGAGAAGAAAACAGTCTATTGATAAAGATTAAACTAAAAGGAGATTAAAGTGAATATTCATTAAGAAGTTAGGAATCCTCTGCCCACCCCTCTCCCCCACAATTTTATTGTCAAAAAAGCAATAAAATAGTTTAAATTTCATCCTTTGGCACATCTTACTACTGCTTACTGGGCAAATCCTGATCTGACTTTCTCTACTTTTTCCAAACATTTTAAATGCTAAAACAGTAAGTCAATTACTAAAAAATGCTTAATATTACCTGCCCTATAACTTAAAGGAAAATTATTCTGCTTCAGTGCAGCAAGTACTATACTGGAACGCATAGCCAAATTTAATTAAAAAATAGCTTTTATTAGGGTTGCATTAAACCTGTTCTTCCAGTCCTTATTTATATAATGAGGATTAAGGGAATTTTATCTGAACAGTAGAGAAAGGAAGACAAGGAAAAAGACATGTTCCAAATCTTTTGGGAGACATGCCTTGTTTATGAGATAATTTGTTTCAATGTCACTCCTTAATCTCTTCTCAAAGGAGAATATTCTGAGGGAAATTATACTTTGTAAAATAGTCAAATGTTTTGTGTTAATAAAATTCTATTGTTGTGTTTTGCTTAAAATGGAAAAAAAAAAGGTACACGACTTGCACCCTCTTAGTCCTGCGCTTGCTACAAAGCCTCGTATTAAATTCACTAGCTATCAGCTTTCGATTTTTTTCAAAAGAGTCAAAACAGCACAGTGAAAAACAAAGCTGTTTTGCAGTGAATAGGATAGCCAACCTGCATTAACACCCTGAACGGAGTTGTTTTTCTCTTCTTAAAGCTCTTCCCTTCCCATAATTTTACTATTCTGACAATGCTGTCATGCTCAAATGAAGCACTCCTGTAGGTTATGATGAGCCTTTGTCATAAGATCTTTCAATACGGATTAAACCTAGTGCCACGTATGTTTTAATTAAAAAACTGGAAATCAGAGATTTTTATCTTTAAACTATTCTATAATATTGTCTGGGTAAACCTGATGCCGCACAGTTTTATTCTCCCGGAACTTTATGAAGATTTGATCAGAACAGCTATTAAAGAAAGATCTCTCTGTCTTATTGTCACAGCTGTCCCTGTTCCCTTTCAGTGTTTTCTAAACAAAACTTTAATAAAATCTGATGACTATTTTCCACATTAGAGCACTGCTTTGGTAACTGCACCTTTTGTTCGGCTGTCATTGTGAGACTTTGCAATCGGCCGGTCATATTTCCTAAGCTTTTTTCGAAAGCAGCCACAAGATGAGCCTAGGAAAGAAGCAGAAGAAGACATTTGGTGGGAAAAGGGGCTTTAAATGTACTCTAAAACTTTCAAGAACATGAGAAGTGTTTCATACATTTTGTCTAGACAAACAATATCAGGACTTTGTTAAACCCAGTACTCCCACTCCGGGCTTTCTCCCAGATCCATTTTTTTTTTTCTTCCAAGCTCATCATCTCCAACTCTTTTGTACTAGCTTGAAACTCAGAATGAACTAACTTGGGTAGGTGAAGCAGCCAAGTTAGCACAGCTTCTTTAGCCTGCACGGAGATTAACTAACTTAGGTATCTCTGCCTGGAAATGAAATATAGATTTAATGCCTAGCTTGGACTATAGTGATGTATTGGCCAAAATAGCCAGCTTCCAAATAGAAGTCCAGGAACAATTATTTTAAATTACTGAACACTTCAGAAGAGGAATTCAAGTAACTTATCTTAAAGGAAAAGTTTTAAGCTCCCAAATAAAATACTCCAGAGGAATTCATGGATTCAAGCAGGAGAATCATGACTATTTCTACGAGATGTCATTGCTCATTCCATTTCTCAAACACTGTTTTATAAAATATTAATATATTGAGTTTATTATACATATTCATATACATATATAAATAAATATCTATACATGTGTTCCCATATGTATGGAAAATATTGAAAATCATAACTCCTACTTTTCAGTGAGAAAAGTGATAAAACTGAAACTGATTAAAAATGCTTCCTTATAAAAAGCTTCACTCTGCAAGCAAAACACACACAAAGATTATGTCCAGCTCTTTATTCCTTCTAATTTACATTGAGATTTTCAGGTAGAGAAGGGCAAGGCTTCAGAAAGAAATCACCAAGCTAAGCTGGCTTGCACAGCCGAGGGAAAACGAGAATTTAGCTCCTACGAATAGCCACAAAAGCCCAAATCTCCTGTCACAAAACCAAATAGTAAAGGTAGAAGGAAATATTTATTTTCACTCTTCAATTTCAACAGTGATAATAGGCAAAATTGTCAAACACAGATACTACGACACACTTGGAAATGTAATTCACGGACACCATTTGTATGTACAAAAGGATTAACTGAGCTTCCTCCTTGAGATAATTTTTTTCTTTTTAGTACAGCAATACATATTCATGGTGCCTGTCAATTTTTTCAGGTTCAAATTTGCATGATTGTGCGAGCACTGTTAAAACTGTTGAAATCCAATCTGACTGTATCAGAAGAATAATCAGAAAAAGATATAGTCCCAAAAGTTTTCTGTTACACATTTTGGAGAAAGAAAAGATGTTTTTGCCACTTTCCTTTTTAATTCATTCCTCAAATGACAATAATATTAAAAGAATATCAAATATATAGCAGTGGCCCACTTCGGTGCCTCTTCTTCAGAACTGTTATGTCAACAGGCGGCTCATGTTGTGAACCATTTCTCACTGCTATAAAGATTTCAGTCCCTTGTAAATTGCTTCTGTGAGAGTGAATTATCTGTTTAGCAAATAATTTGTTTAACTATGTATGGATATAGTGTTTAAACCATTTGCTTTACTCATACACACGAGGAACTAGATTATTTATTATCTTCCTGATAATTCCTTCAATAAAGGATATGTATCCCAAGGACTAACTTTCGATGAGCCTAGATACATATGTAATTTCGTAAGGATTAAGGAGTAAGTGTACATATTCCTAACTTAATGTATATATCTTAGACTGTATTCTTGAAGTTAGAATTTTAAATAACACAAATTCTGCATATGTGCTGAATACAAATTGGATACCTCTCAATGATACAAAGTTATTCTCAACAGTTTGAAAACTGCAGACTTTGCTGGTTCCCACCACGCCGTCACTCTGAGAAGAAAAAAGGCAACTGCCCTTTAGCAACAATGGTTTTTAATCTTACTTTTTTACTTAAATAATCAGCAACATATTACAAGCACCCAGAATCTGTTTCCTGTGTGAATTTTGGTGCTGGCAACAGCTGAGTCGGAGCACCACCGGAACCGGACATAAGCAAGTGTCTCTTTGTCATGTGTGTTTAACAGGACACTAATGCAGCTCTGACCACTGCTTCATGAAAAAATGTCTGGATGGCTTATTTCTGCCTTGCTTTTATCTTTTTTTTTTAACTTTTTCCAAAATTACACAGTGGTAACTACTGCTCTTTGGCACTCAACTCTACATATGTGCAAACTATTTTTCCATTCCTAACTTTAGCATATGTTACACGCAACTATAACAACTAAAAAACACAAAAGGAAATTACGCAAAAAATACTCAGAAAGTATTGCTACGAATGATGTCAGGGTCCCTGAAACTATCATGGAATCGTATGAAAGTACTTAGAGGAAGACAGCCATGTCACAAGAATAGATTCTTACTAAAATTAAGCCAAAGATAAAATATATTATTTTAGTCATAAACATAGTGGGATCAAGGTGATGATGGATTTCTCCTAATTAATTTGAGATAAAGACTACAAAGCTTTTACATGCTAATATTAAAGAGTCATAATCCAAAAGGCCACCGGCTCAAGAAATAACTCAAGAAATAACTCAAGAAATACTCAAGAAATAACTTTCAATTGCACTGTCCATTATCCTAAATGTATTTTATAACACAATCCTGTTCAACGAAATACAGAGTATTAACCTTTAAAGTGATGAACTGCTTCTATTTCCCAATGTAAAAAAACTACATTTATCCATCAGTTGAGGGAACTATTAATGTTGATTTGTAACAAAAAAATGATGTTACAAAATAATAAAATTTAGTTTGAAAAGGCTAAACTTAAAATTATATGTGTATATGTGTAGACATATATATTAAACATACACATATATAATACACATGTATGTATAACGCATATTCCAACATAAAATCAGCCTTAGTATTTAAAAAAGTAAATCAACCCCAAACAATTAGAAAATGTCAAACAACTGATGCAGATAAAAATAGTAACTGTGACTTCTAAAAAAAGTCATTACAATTTTAAATACGTCTTTTGGATACGTCTTTTACATTCAGGAATTTGGTAATTGACTTTGATTGAATTGGTAAAGACGGTTTTGTATCACCGCCGGAGGACTTTTTCCTTTATCCCCAAAGAGCCATCCCTTCATTCTAGAGATAGTATTAAGGATTTTTTTTCACATATTGCAGCCAGTCTCTCACACCTCAGAGAGATCTGTGTTAGATGTGGCAGCTGCATTTACATCATACATCATTTGAATACCGCACGAAGCAGCCAGGATAGTGAGGGTGTTTCAGGGGACACCTATTCTAACACAAAAATACATTTTCATAATTGAATGCAGCATTTGCGTTTGGAGATACACTAGATCCAGAGTTGAGCATTACTGTAAGCAAGCCTAGAGCAAAATGGATGAGTTGATAACATGATTTGTTGGACTAGATGATCTCTAAAGGTTCCTTCCAACCTTAAGGATCCTGATTCTATGATTTACATGTAAGATATAGAAGATGACATACAGATGTTAATTTGAAGATCAACAAAATATGGATTAATTTTGAATTCTTCTGACACCTGACATTCCTTCTGTAAACAGCCAAGGAGAATTAATGCCCAGTGAGTGTCTTTGGCATTAAGTCAGATAACCAGGTTTAACTGAAAACATTTCCTCCTTAATAAAAAAAATCCCACCCTACAACCCCCCAAGCACTCCCACTTCCAGATTTACACCCCATGTGGAATGTGCCGTGTGCGCACGCGAAGGCTTCGGCGGGTTGCGGAATCAAGGCAAACAAGGAGATTTCACCGCCGCTGAGGCGGCTGCAGGGAAGGAGGCGTGAGGGGCAGCACGAGGCCGGCCGGCCTCCTCCGCTCGCGTCTCGTCCGTTAGCTGGGGCGCTGCGCAGCGGTTCTGCCGCCCCGAGCACCTCGAGGAACGCGCGCCCCGTCAGTGAGGAGAGAAGGCGGCCGCTGCGCGGGAAACGGCCCCTTGCTAAAGAGCAGCGAGATCGGCTCCTCGGCCGCACCGGAGCAGCGGGGGGGAAAGACGGATTCGCTGAAAAGAAACTCCCGAAATGAGGTACCCAAGCAGCAGGCGGAGCCCGCACGGACTGAACCCTCTGCAGGCCAAACACTGCAGGATTAATCAAATCAAATAAACGTGAGTCCAACTAACAGAATGTGTAATAAATGAAAGCACGAAGGAGGCATCTCCACAAGGGCTTCCAGAACACTGGAGAAAAGCTCCAGTTTTCAACCGCTGGGTGTTGAAAGAAAATAAGGCATCTGGAGAAGGCCTGACCTATTTCAGCCCAACAGCCCTGTAATGACATACACAGAAGCAGCACTCTCTTTTGTGGCTTAGGAAGTAAAGAAGAGATGCAAATAGTGTGTGAATGAGAAGGATTATACTCTTTTCTTCACTTCCACACACCATTTTTAAATTCTCTTTTATCAGGAAAATGGTAACAACAAATTTAAGCCTGAAATAAACTGTGAGGGAATAGGACTTCTTGCTCTTAAAGGCAAGTTTCCATCTCAAGACCGCAGTGAGGAAAAAAAGGCTATTTTCACACACAAAGTAAGGAATTTCAAGGGATCTTGGGACTAAGGCAATGAAGATGACTGTGTTTATAGCAAAGGCATCAGAAATGCCTGAATGATTTTCTAGTCAATAAAAGTTATCACAGAAGACACTGAATCTGCCAAAGATGGATATATCTGCAGAAAGTTGGGCAAAATGATTATTTCTGCTTTACATGCCAGGGACTAGTGAAGCATGTCTCTCAGATTAGGAGATAAATGATACGCATGTAAAATATATTTACTTTATAGATAAGACCATTAAGACATTACAGAGTAATGAAAATTAAAAGTCCACCTAAGTTTGTCATATTAAATCAGATAATTACTCTCATGATCTTTATGAAAAGTATATAACTGATTGCTTTTAAGTATCAAAGTATATTTGGTAGTTAGGCTTTCCTAAGCCATGCCACAAGAGGTTATACATGTACCTCTCATGTTTTCGAGATGAATTTTACTCTTGATGTTTAATCGTCACGCCATAGAATTTATTCATATAAACATGAATAAGTGACAGAATTAGTACTAACACATTATCATTAAAGACTCTCCTTTGACCCTTTTTTCTGGTGTCATTTATGAAACTGAGCACTAACAGGATCAGCTTTAGGGTTGCTTACAGGTTTAAAGTTTAAGGACTGTCTCCATGGAGATGGATTAGGAGGAGGCTGACAGAGGCAGAAGAACATGATTAAATCGATGTTTATGTAACATATGACAGGTATGCACATATTTATAAGCACATGAGCACATATGGATATACAAATATGGTACTTCTGAACAGATATACACATGTATTTTTTTTTAACTGTCCCGATGAAAATGCTACCACTGTTATCTTCACTGCACCCTCAGTACTCTAAATGGGGATCTGGTTCCAGTCCTACATGAGACCGAATCCCCAGCCAATGCAAGACGTGTTAAACACCTTGAAGCCAGCTTAGGTCTCACCCACGCAGCAGAATTAGCCCGAGTGAAAACCAAACCAAAATGAAACCCTCGGTTTTTAGCCTGAGTTTGCACAAAGTTCACCACGCACAAAGGAATATTGGCCAGAGATACAGGCAATGACTCTTAACCTGAACTTGGGAGAAATCAGACACAAATACGGAACAAATATGCTTGTGTTTCCTGCTCACAAGGGAAAGGAGAGAATTGCAAATTGTCTGTCTCCCTGATAAATAGAGGCACAAATATTCTCATTTTGCTGATGGGGTACCACTGTTTGCAGGAATCCAATCTTTTCCTTGCAGAAAGAAAAGCCCCATGTAAGGAAGAACAGACTTGTTAGCAAACACAACTACCTTAGACATGCTGTCTCAGCTGTTCCAAACATTTTAGTTTGTTCCTCTCAGGATAGGAAAGTAAAGAATAGCCCAAGTAGAAACATACCCATCAAATATGAAGATTACCAAGATTTACTTTTAAAATATGCAAGAGAAGGAATCTCATATCCCAGAATTGTTTTTTGGGTCTACAAAAAAGCAGGATTCCAATATTGCCTGATTCATTAGCTTATGCTCAGACCTCAGAACAGACTGGAGGGCCTAACTGTGCCAATGTAGGACAGTCCCTTGTGGGGGACTGTCGACATCTAGCTGAACCGAGCAGGAGCAGCTAAGAGCAGCTTTTCCACAGTTTCACATGTAGAAATCCTAAGAGAATAAACAGCTTTCACCATCAGGAATTATTTTCCCAGCAGGAACACAGTACTAGCTCACAGAATTATATTTCCTTAGTGTATTAATGAATTTCTTTTATGAATTTCTTCAATGAATTTCTTCAAAATACTGGTAGTAGCTATGGATCTAAATACTAAGTATGTCTATGTTTGAAGAGAAGCACTCTAAAATTGTGCAAGACATCAGGAAGCTGCTCTCTCTCTCTCTCAAAAAAAAAAAAAAAAAACACCTCTTGCATCTACAGGTCCGGTCAGTTTTGAGAATGGTAACTATAGTTATATTCTGAATTGGCTTAAAAAAAAGAAAAAAAAACTTCACTACAGATTGTTCTGTAACTATCTGGTAACTCCATCTGAAACCATAATAACCAGACAGGATTTTAGCTCACATTCTCTAGACTGCATTATTTTCTGATAAGGTGTTCAATACCTCATATCACTCCTGCATGACAATTGGAAGGGACAGCAGGGAGCGCTCTGCAAAACAGCCCGGGCTCCATTAGCTCTGTATCAGCACAGTTATTGCAGCACATGAATTCCATACACAGCTGTATACTGTTCTTCCCATCTACATGCATTTTGAAGGACTTATCTTTGCAAAATGGAACTATAGTGAATCCTATCAAAAGCACCATTCATGGCCTTTTTTGGTTGTGTCTTCCTGTTTTTAATTTGGGGCCTTTTTTGTTTGTTTGTTTCTGGGAAAGGAGTGGACCTGAACCAGACAGAGCTGTTACCATGTCCAAAGGAGCTACTTACTCCTTGCCCTCTCTCACTGACAAGATCAATGTGGTTGTAGTTCACCCTCTGCCACTATTCCTAAGCTTCTTGCTTTGCTTTGGAGTGTCCACCTTGCAATGACAGTCTGTTTTGTCAAATGGAGTTTGACAAATTCATGACAGCAATTATACCATAGAGTTGCCCGCAATTTCTAGTCCTTCTATGCTCCTCTGCAGGAAGTGGAAGCACAGACAAATCAGCCACTGTCCAGAGGGGGTTTATGCATAAATCATGTGAACTTTTCTACATTTATCTCTGTTTACACTGTCATACCTGGCAGCAGTAATTCCACCACTGTAAACGTAAAATCTATTCATTTTACAGACACTGAAGGACACTGATGGAAAGGTAAATTCATATTGAAAAATGCATTTTTCAGTTTTAGCTAAAATCTGATACAGTGTTTATTAGAAATTTCTTGTTTTCTCATCTCTTTTAGATCAGTACATTGCAGAAAAACTGTAGAAAACTGCATTGCCTTCATAAAGCTGATGTGATTGTCTTTTTAGTGCTTATATCATGCAATTCATCAGCAAAAAAATGCTCTTCAGTCTCAAAAATGCAGTAGCACGTGAGCTGTGACAGTTTAATATCCACTGCAGTGATAAAATTTTTAGGATGACTCAAGATCAAGACCATGTTTGAATGACATGTAATAGAAAAGTCTTTCACCATTACTGTGAGTTACAGTTTGTTGCGTATCTCTGATCTATAGAGAGTACATCCTTATACATAATATCTAAGTTTTATATGTCTATATGGTGATAAGTATATATTTCTATCATATCCACACACACTCATATACATATGTACGTGTGTATGCATACATGCACAGATATAGAGATATATATGTCTAGTAACTAAATAAAATAGTTTGGTGGCTTTATGCCACTGAACTGGAGTCAGCTGCTCTTACTTCTGATGTAAGTGAATAATGTAAGACATTACACTACATACATTACGTGAATAATGTAAGACATTATACACTACATTTAAAATCCCCCTTAGGAAACAGGTGTAACATAACAAAAAATCATTGTGACCACTACTTTTTCAGAACTCTTAAGTCATTTCCATTGCACACGTTTCCCCTGGGTCTGATTACAAAATTTATTTTGCTTGAAGCTGAGGCAAAGCAGATTTTAATGAAATGACTTAGTTTAAATGCATCAAAATAAACAAATAATAAAAGTCTCCCAAAGCAGAGGTTGATACCTGCACTGAATAAGAGCTATTAGCAGATCTGGAAATGCACTCTGTGTTTAAGTAAGTCCTGTGTATCATCACACAGCAAAAGTACTTACATTTGCTGAAAGCTGGGATGTGAGAGTAGCAACTTTTTCCTGTGATGCAACCAGCTCTCTCCGTAGTTTCTGAATTTGCTAAACATGAAAACAAACAGATTCTGGTCAGTATTTCAGCTATTTCTTTTTGTTGTCTTGGTTTGGGCTTTAGTTTCTGAAAGGATTCCTACCATGTTTATAAAATCTGAATTTGACCAATTTTCATCTCAAAACTACTCAGAAATATAGCTCACTAGAAGCACTTACACTGCGCCAACTATTTTCTTGCGCTTGAGCAGTGTATACGCTAAACCCCACTAACTTCAGCACATACAGGCAAATGTTTAATCACTTTGTATGTATGCACACGGCCCTGCTTGCACATGCAAATGTCATGTTCTTTTATCAGATCCTTAAAGCTCAAAGCAGGTCCTTAGCCTGATCGATGACAGAGGCCCTCACTGGTGAACGCATCAGGGTGAGGTTGGTCTCGCCTCGCTATAGGCATGTGATGCAGCCGACATATGTTCAATGTCTACGTTAGAATGAGACCAAGTGCCAAAACGGCCTCCCCCTCTGCCTGGCACGAAGGAGATCTCAGTGACGAGCTCAGGCACAGATGCCTACTTGGTGGATGTCTAAAGTTAGATGAGGTACAGGAATGTGGCTACTTCCCACATGCCATGCAATTCAACCATGCAGCCTGGTTAAGCCATATATAGCTTTCAAAAACTTGCTGGCCAACTTAAAAGAAAAGTAGCTTAAATGTGCTTGTTGATACAAAAATAAACTTACTTCAAGAGTCTCCTCCTGCATCCTTTTATGAAAAATAGGATCCTTAAGCAAAGTTCAGCTAGAATAGACATCTAGCATGAAACTCATGAATCATTTTAAGCCCGCTTAACCCTACTTTAAATATGATACGGACCCCCATTCTTGCATTGAACTTTAGCACAGCATAGAGTTTCACTTTGAACCCTTTTCATTTTCAGACATAAAAGGAATTATTTCACCCTAGGGACATGAAATGGGTAAAACCAGACTAGGAAAAAGTATATAACATTCACACAGCAACACTTGCATTAGCAAGGACTATTGCAAGACTTTAATCTTATGATTCCTGTGAAAAGCAACCAGGAAAATTGTATATACTTTAAAAACAAGGAGTACTTGTATATCTGTGATACAGAGGTCCCTACATTTACACTAGCTCAAAGCAAAGCACACAGATTCCTGAGCTATTCTCCAGCCCAGACTGCCACTTTCTTTCTTCTAAGATGTCTCTTTGGTTTTCAATAACAACTATTTGATCTTCCTACTTAAACTATATTTTCAACACATTCCTGCAGATACACAAAGGCAGTTCTCTTCAACATCTCCTGCGAGATGTTCACAGAGCTCACCTTCTAGATACTGAGAAAACATCATGCACAAATACAGAAAAACAGAAAGCCTGTTTCACCTATATACACAGGAAAATGAAAAGAGTTATAATGTGTCTTAGATGCTTTGCTTTAACTTTCAGAGAAAGGAACTTAGGAAAGTTCAGGAAAAAGTTATATTGAAATATACTGTGATAAGTAAGGAGGGAAGAGTATGTTTATTTGTCTGTTCATCTTCCTTCAAATGCCAAAAAAATCACTATAATTTTTGGTCAATTTATTGCTGAATTACAACAGCAAAAAGCAGAAACACAATAAGCCCAGCAGTCTGGAGGCACATAGCTCTGTGAAGTGTAAGGGCACCCCTTGGTGCTGCATTTTATTTCTGCTACTCCACATGCCCTTTTAATACAACCAGTATTTCAGTTAGAGAAAGGCTGTAATTTTATCCAGCTGCTGATCCACTCTTGTCACCCACTCATATACTGGGAGGAGAGAAAAATCTGTTCTCCGTGTCAGAATTGATTTATATATGAAATCAGTCTGCATTTCTCTCAAATTCATCAAAGCAGTCGGTTTCAGAAACTTAATACAACACAAAGTGGAAGGGATAGAAATTCAAGGGGAACATTTTAAGTACTTCTTCTCCTAAAAAGCAGCACATTACTGACTTGCACAGGCCCTTGGATCCAATAAGCAGAATGATATTAAATCTGAAATCAGACATATCACAAGTCCTCCAGTCAGAAGTCTGACCCTCACTGATTTTTCTCAGCACATGCTGGATAACCAATAAACTTTCAAATACTATCATACAACTATGTTAGTATAAAAACACAGAAAAGATTTTACCTCTGAATGTGCCTTTTCTTCTGCCTGCAAGGAAAGAGAGAAAGAAAAAAAAAAGATTTAGAAACAATGTTCAATGTAATTATATTAATAGAAAATAAAAGCCAGGTACATTTAAGTGAAATGAATGGCTTCACAGATTCATTACATCCAAGGAAGGTATGCTGCAGAAACAATAAATGGAATTCTTTTCAACTTGGAAAAGCTCCAGCTGAAAATGCAAAGAGTTTGCCAGCATCCTGACTGCTGGGCTGCGGGAGCTTGCACTTAAAAGTAATTCTTTCCACACAGAGTACTGACTGTAATATTAAGATGGCTTATCAAGGTATGTTGAAATTTCAGTTCAAGTTTTTTAATAATTCTTAATAAGTTCAGATATTTCCCATATTGTTATCTGTTGTGTCATATAATGACCCTATTTACTTAGCAGAGTTTTTCAACAAGCCAAGAAACTAGATTATTACACTTTGAAAGTCTCTCTTTCAATAAATTTTAATCTGCTAAAGCTAAAAACACTGAGTTGCTAAAAACACTGAGATGTTAGGATATTTCCCTGTGCAACTTAATTGCTCTTAGCTGATGCATCTGATGCATCCCCGTATGGAAAGGATTTTGCATCACGACTGATGGGTCAGCACTCATGTGACACTCACAAATAGTAATTTCGGATCCATGTTCACAGAAGGGCACCTGCTTGCAGCATGGAACTGAAAATCTGTTGTTACTTCAAATGCAGCGCATGAACAATCTGGGAGGACCAAGAAATGGTGGACTATGTCCTCTTGGAATCCTACCGGATCAGGAAAAGCTAAGAAAAGTAAAAACTCAGGGTTGGTGACCTTATACTGAAACTGCCATGGGGGAACCCTTCATTAAGTCTGCTGGCCCTCACTGATGAACGAAGAGCTGCCTGTTAACTGCACGTGGCTCTCACTGCAGGATGTGTTGCCTCCCCATCAGGGTTCAGCTTCCATGAGCCACCTTCTGTGGCCACTGGAAGGGGCAGGTGAAAGAGAAAGCAGGATTCTGGGCATACAATCAATAACTGAATAGTTTTCAGTTAAGAGTTCCTGCTAGAACCATAATAATCTAGCAGCACTTTGGCACATAGCATCAAAAGGCTCTAAAAAGAACGCGTATTTTTTCCTCTCTTTCTGCTTATTCATCATATCCAAGCAATCCATCCTGAAAATCACTTTTTTTAAGACTTAAAATATTAACATGCAAATTACATCTCCTTTGAGCTCAGCTCGGCACAGCTCTTAGTCCCCCGACTAAGAGGTCCAAGTGTAGCTAATGCTTCAGAGCCAGTGAGAGAAATGCAGCAATTGACTCGGGCTGCACAAATCGCAGGATGTCTCACCTACCGAGTAGGAGGAGATGAAAACTGGAGAGAGCCTATCATAACTCACTTCATCACACATCTTTTTTCAAGTCTTTGAGAGCTTTACTATCAAAACTGTATCAATTTCATGTTACATTGATACAGCTTTGACAGTAAAAACAGTTAGACTATCCTACAGACCATTAATATCCACTTACATGGCATAATTTTCTGTGAAACAAAATATCCGGCTCTGTACATGCATGCCTCCACAAGCTAAATTTCTAAGTTTTCCAGATAGATACTGCAAATCTAAGTGCAAAGCAAAAAGAAAGCCAATACATACAGAAAACTCCGGTGAATGTGGAAGTTGTGGCTCTTCGGAGCTACTCATTGCAATAGCAGCAGTAAAATATCTCTTCTGAATCTCATATACTAATTCTCAAAGAAACAGTCTTCAGAGAGTAACTCTAAACCTTTCAGCTACCCTCTGGTAATCATATGTAAAGATCCTGGCCCTTATCCCGTGTGTTCTCTGAGGCTCTCCAGAGAGCACTGATTAGGCTGCAGAGAAACACTAGCACCAAGGCTAGTGAGAAATCTGATAAATACCCTTGGCTGAGACACGTATGGAAAGGCAGCAGCTTGGGAGCTGCTGTGCAGTGATCTCAGCCTGCATGATCAAGGTAAAACACCCAGCTCTCGGATTTCTCCCTGAAGCTGGAAGTGAGGAACGTGTAGCACAACGCTGCGAAGCTACTGCTTGCTGCAGGAAACGGGGCACTGCAGCCCGTGGCTGAGCAGTGAAACATTATTGCACATTTTCAGTTGGTCTGATACTGATTGCCAACATGTCATGTTTCCACTCCACTTTGCATCATCTCTGATTAATTGTGGAAAAGTTGCTTGAATTTTTTTTTTCACAGGATCAGCACATCCAAGCAGGAGACAATCTAATAAAGATTACAATGCCACTAATTTTATCGTGTTAATTCTTTTCTGGCCCTTCACAAATCTTCCTGTAGCTTCACTACCCTGTCTACATAATCCATAATTTAAGGACTGTCACTTAGCTTCCTAGTCAGAAGATTGAGAAGCTATTCCAGTGCCTTGCCATACGACCTTGGATAAATAGTTTCTTTTCCAGAAGTTTCTTGTCCAGACAAAAAAAATAGTGCTTGCTAATAGGGCGGAGTTCAGCTAATATTTCTGTGTAAATATATATATATATATATATATCAAAAGTTCTGTAATCTTGAATGATGAGAGGTTATATAAATGTGAAGCACTAGTAAGTCCTTGCTACAACAAACAACTTCAGGACAAAGATACTGCAGGGATACCAACTGATCAAGTGCTGAAAGTTTCTGGTGTCAGTCTATAATCCAATTTTTTGCCATCTCTCAGTTTCGTAACATTCTTCTAAAATTCGACATCAGAACTGAATTAGGGAAACTCCCCTGAACACAATGCCTGATAGAAAGGTCAACGGTAGCAAGGATTTTTCCACAGGTGAAGCACGTGAATGTGAGTCACATCTCACATGAAAGCCAGTCTGCATATACAGTCTACCCCTCCAAGTAATTCAGGGCTGGTCTATAAGGGGAGATTACTGGACCTGAACTTGCTGCTAGGGGCTCCTAATGTGTCAATACCTGATGTTTCCGATGTGCCACTGCATGGACATTTTTGAGGATAAAACACAGAGCTAGAAGAGGCACCACTGGGGCAGATGTTGTAACGCCCTGCTCGTGGATACAACCTGCTGGCCAAGCTAACGTGAGCCGGGGGCTGAGCGAGGGCTCCCAGCCACGCGCGTGCTCCCCGCACCAGAGCACACGCTGGTGCTGATGCTGGTAGAGCCTTCCTGGGATGCCATTCCCGGGATGGCACCTGACGCTACGAAAACCTAGAAATACTCAAAGACAGACTCTTCATGACTTCGTAGTGTGAAAATAGAAAAGCGGGTTGCTCTGCCATGAAAATGGGCCCATGGGTATGACCCGTGATTGCATGTTGCGAAGGAACTGCTGTGTTTTAGCAAGGGAATGTCCAAATGTCGCAGCTCCTTCCATGCTAAACAGGCTGCCATTTCTTACTAGTAGAATAACTGAAGTCACAATGCATGCAGCAGATAGCAAAATGATTGCAAAATAATAAAATAGACAGGAAAAAAAAAACTTTTGCTTGAGACAGGAGAATACAATTAGCAATTTGTTAGAAATTAGAAATGTAGAAATTAAGCTAAGGAAGATTATTTAATTTAAGAAAGTCTTCTCTTGGAAGAAGAGTGTCTAAATTCATGTCATTTCTTTCTGAATGATGTCATATTCAACAAAGATCAACTGATGGTTAAATCGAAAATTTTATCTCCCTTACCCTGAAACAACTTTGTGTTTTTAAAGAGCATCTCAAATGGTACCAAGACAAAAACACTTTATAAATGTTTCAACTACAGAACCAGCTGAAAACAAGCAAAAGCACTCAAAATCATCAACTGCAACAGCTTGACGCCATTTACAGCATGAGGGTTCCCTTGAAATAAGACTCCTAGACTATCACCGCCTTTGTTTTAGCTTTCAAAATACAAAGGATGTGATTTTAGCAGTTCTAAGTTAATCACTTAAAAAGATGCAAATGGTGTCTTTTAAAATAGCATAACAATACCAAAGTTGAAAATAAATGTTACTGTTATACTGCAGTACAATTTTAATCCTTCTAAACCTCAAGCGAATTTACTTTATGTAAAATAAACAAGAACAGAGGCAAGCAGAACTTTTTTTCTAAAATGTCAATACTCACCGTAGAGTACAGAGAGGATGTGCTGGAGACCAGTGATAACGAGGACCCATGTACTTTAAAAGCAAGAGAAATAATATGAAATATTGATGAAAGAACATGAAGCCTCCCCCACAAAGCTCAATAACAGAACAACGCTTCTTAAAACGAGCACCGATCTTCCACAAAGAGCAGTGATTCTGAATTAGCAGTATAGAAAAGCTGTCCTTATTTTTTCTTGCATTTGAAAAAAAAATGCTGCATCGTGAAAAAAATAAGAGCGAGACAGTGAGACCCAGTACTATTAGCCAGCGAACCAAGTGTCACTTCTGTTGTTTTGGCAAAAAAGATCCCCTATAAACACACTCTTTAGTGCAACTCGGACTTGAGGTATTTGTACCCTGATTTTAATCTATGCTTTGCAGACCAGTTTGGAGTCCCCGGGGCGAGCTCCGGGGCTGCGTTCGGCTGGTTTATCCTCGCAGCACAACACGGAGCTGCATGTGCTGGAGGTTATGAGAGATGTTTCCACTGCTCATCACTAGCGTCAGCCCCAAACGCACTGCGCGCGGGCTGCAGGACCTCAGCTCCAAAGCTGCTCCCCGGCCTCTAGGGAAATGGCAAGTGAAGACCAAGCTAAGAAAAATAGCCTCTTCTACTTACAAGGGCTGTCCTGAACTCTAAAGAAGATGGTTTATTTTGTTGTTTCATTTCATTTGTGTTTCAAAAAAATTTGCAAACATTTTTAATCTCCCAGTGTTTGCTAAATACATTACTTTGATTTAATAACTATCTGGAGACTATCGGTATGCCAGGCTGATAAGAGAAGAATAAATGAACAAGACAAACAGAAATTAAGTATGATTTTATAATTGGGTAATTATTTACAAAGACTTGGTATACTGACAAGTGAAATCCTGTTGCTTTCAACACATCAATTTTTTCAGCCTCTCCTTAGAAACTAAACTCCCCATTCTGCTGTTGCACAGAGCACTTGGATACCATTAACAGACGACTTCTTCAACATTTAGCATGTATTTTCCTTCCAGCAGCATCATTTCACGTTAATCTCTGATGGCCATAATCTGCTGAAAACTGTTTACTGCACTGACTTCCACTTGCTCAGGTTGCTCATGGATCCACTCCAGCTGGATGTGAAACACGACTAACGAAAAAGCTTTCAAGGCCTCTGATGACCCATTACTGAAATATCAGATGTAACACCCCTTTTCCTCTGCATATCTATTTCCTGTGTTTTCTATTCAGTCTTCCAGACTATCCTTTGATGATTCTCCCAGTGCTCAGTGAAGGGTCTGTAGTCACTTCTGTCCTTGAGTTATCTCATTTGCTTCTGTACAAGCAGCCATGGTCTCTGGCTGACAATTCACAGCTCAATCTGTTCTGCACCCTACTGTTCACACTACATATGCAGATGGTGCCTGACATATCAAGTAAAATACAGAAAAAGGTACAGAAAACCAGAAGTATTATTTGTCAGCTATTTCACCCAGAAGGTCTTGTTCCCTCTTATGCCTTATAACTATGAGCTTTGTGGGAAAAAACATGATTTTTTTTAGGCTTATTAAAAAGATCATTTATTTTCTCACAATTTAGAAGTAAGTAAAATAGGAGAGATGATGATAACATCACCTGAATTGCTATTAAATTCTATTTTTAAAAAAATTAAATAGTTAAATTCTTAAAAAAAAATTAATTAAATGGTGTGAGAATTTTCTGCTTATAGGAATTCTGCGAATGATCAGATTTACCAAAAATATTAAGTAGTACAAATTGTTATTGTGCATTCAATTAAGATGCTCTGTGAAAACACATGAACAAAAACCCCAGCCCCTAATTCTCGCTATTGTACGTAGCATTAAGAAATGAGAAAGACTGCAATAAGGTGCATTTAGAAAGTAATATAGTCAGATTCAAATGCAAAAATTAGGTGAAGAAATTCACACTCTATTTGCTGTAGCAGACTGCAGGGAAGTACTGAAATGAAATGACTCCAAAGAAAGGGGATAGTAAGTGGCAATGGCATTAAAAAACAAAAACAGAGAATATGGAAGTAGGACTAGGAAAGCAAGGAATAAGAATAGTCAAGATACGCTCAGATACTGCAAATTTATACACAAATAGAATATAATCATTTCCAAAAAGTTCTTCCTTCAGCCTTTCCTCCAAAATTTCTGGGGCACATTTATTAGGATACAATATGGTCTACATTGCAGACCATTTTGTGAGGTAAGGAAGTCTTGCAAGTCCAGCTCAACAGAGAGCAAAAAAGATCACAAAATTATTTCAATTTTTGTTGCTGAAGAAATATTTTAAAATTTTACTACATTTTGAATGTTAGCAGCCTACCCAAACAGCAACTCAGTCTTACCTTCCTCCATGCTGTCCCTGAATGAACCTGAATGACTAATTGCTCGTGGCCTCTCTTCTAAGGACGTGGCGCTGCCACACAGCTGGGAGTCGTCATACAGATCGAAAGAAGTGTCTTGTGCAGGGATGCTGTTTGAGCGCATCATGCTTGGTCCGGGAAGGTTAAACTGGGATAGGCTGGTTGGACTCACTGGAATGCAAAGCTTTGTTAATGAAGTACATTTCCACTGAATGGATTTTGATTTTGCACAACATAGAAATGTAGTATGAGTATGGTTAGGTGGACTTGTAGCTGTTGAAAGAATGAGAGACCTTTATTCCTGCGTCCAAAGCCACAACAAAAGGGTTAAAAAAAAAAGATGATCTTGAAGGAGTTGGGCCAGGTGCAACTAAGGCTATAAAATATACAGTAACACTAATGCTGCTGTCTGAATAAACACTTGTTCACTTTGACAGCCAAAGACAGAAAATCAATTAGAGAGACGAAACCCATACATTCAAAAGTTAAAAAGGAATAAGGAATTATCATTTTTTTTATAAACAGCTCTTCTAATCAATCAATAACTGTATTATTTTGTTTTATACACATATATTACTGACTGCAGCACACGCAGGATACACCTATCCATTGATTTTCTACAGCACCTACTCTGTATAAAGTCAAAATTCCTGTGTAGGCCAGTTAAATCCCATCATAAATAGGAATAGTCTGTTCGCTCATTGTTCAAATCCAGAACTGCTTTGAAGAATCTACTTTAAGCATCTGGAAAGTTTGCCAGTAGAAATGAAAGCCTGAGCACGTACTTAGCATCTAAAAGAAAATGACTCGAATTCAACCTCGGCCACTGTTTTGAACTTCTGCTTCAGATCAAGTAAGATGTGTCTCAAGTCATAAATTACCAGAGCAGTTTTGTTGTGAAAGTCAGTTAATACCACAAAACTCTGATAATGAAAAGAAGGAAAGAACAACAACAACAATATAAAATTAAGAAACTGATCCTATTGATCCCTGATGTGAATAACAGAACTATACGAAAATGAAGGTAACAATAAACAGAGAATGACAGAAACTGAAAGCTATTCTGTGTCTAAAATTACTGCAAGTATACGGAAGAAATCCAGAGCAGTGGCTTATTTAGGCAGTATCGAATTTCATTTTTAAAAGTGGCTTTGTTCAACTTCTTTTTCTCATTTGTAATAAAGCCCAACATTTGTACTTCTGATCAAACTGCTTTCAAGGGACTGCAGCCTGCAGAGGTCATAGGCTGTGACAGGGTGGCAGAAGTGTGAATTGCTGCTAATTCTACACTAAAACTGCAAACCACAAAAACTTATTGTGAACCTAGGTTTGTCTCCAACGCCAGGGGAAATAAATGGTTTTCTGTTAAGTATTTTTAAAAAAACATATATCAAAACCTGAATTTGGGTTGGATTAACTTGAAACAAGATCCTGAAGAGCCAAATACAAATTATGATCTACAATCAAATAAACCTAGAGTATGGCTCACTTCCTAAACTATGATATTATTTTCAAGGATAGGATTTTGATTGGGCCCAGCACAGTTACAACCAGGAAAAAAAAACAATGTTTAGGAGTTGATGTCTACTAAAATCACTGGAAAAAATTCCTACCGACTCTGTGAATCTTAAGCTGGGTTAAAAGTTGAGTACTTTGATCTAGAGGCTAATACCCAGCCCTTCCTCAGATTTTCTTCTCTTTGGGTAAGTCATAGAGAATCTGTGCTTCTTTTTAGTGTATAAAATAGCACGAACTTTTGCCCGCTCCATGAAGTACCTTGAGTTTCCCTTCATTAGTGAGGTACCATAACATGGCGATGGAAATGTTAAAATAAATCATCTCGCTTGGCAAGCTGGGAAACACGAACAGTTGAATTGGATGATTCTGTTCTAAAATGGGAGAAATGGAGAAGGGAAACGGCATTTACCCAGGTTGGAAAAGTGGTATTTCCCAGTTGCAGATGAAGACATAGCTGAAGGAGAAACAAGCGGGGACTGACTGCCAGTGTCCTGCAGGCCTCCAGTGGAATGGGAGCGCAGCCACTCCTTGCCTTCCTCCTGACTCGTCTGCCGCGACGACGGAGCGTACCTGAAAAACCACAGCTGCCACGCTCAAAACAACGACAACGTGATGGTTTGCAGAGAAATGGGCTCTGCTTAAATTCCCTTCACTGGTGAGACACAAAACAAAAACCTTGGAATGCATCAAGTGATTGTTACGGATTTTACCAAGGTAAAATTTACCATCTTATCGCAACAGAAGAGAGACCCATCAGCCCAACATCACATCAGCTTTATCTCCCTCCCCAAACCAGCATTCCCTTCCTCTGAAGAAACATGATGATAAATCACACAAAACACACAACTGAGATGACAGGAAAGGACTTAAAAGCTATAGCAAGCGTAAAGGTGGATGCAAAAGCTTGGATACTGTATGGCTAGGATGGATAATGGACAGACTAGAAGCTGAGGGAGGTGAGTAGCCACTTACAAAATGACACCTGCTATGGATCACAATTGGTTAGATGAAAGGAGTGAAACATCAACAGCTCTGAAAAAGGCATTTCTGTGGGTAACAGCAGCTATTCATGGTCAAATGCAACATCCAGTGCTCTGAATGCTCCTTGGCATCGCATCCTGCCCCAAACTGAGGGGAGGGAAAGGGGCAGGGGAAAATACTCAATCAGCAGAAGCAAGCTCTCTGAAAGGAAGAAGTTTGGATATTAAACAATTTATCAACTGCTTCCTATGGTGAACCAATAAAACAAGTGCAACTAATACATGGGCTAACAGGGAGAGCCGGTAACTCGCTGTCTAGGCTGTTTTGGCTGGGCTGGAAGAAGGGAAATTCTGGTTGTGGTCAGAGACATCAAAATGTGCAGGCATTTCTTACAGTGTGGGTCCTAATCAAAAATGCTTTTTTTTCAGCAATGTCTGCAAAAGCCCACTTCCTTCAGCACAGTCTCAGATTAAAATACAAGTTTGTCCTTCACCATTGTCACGAGCCATCAGTGTTCCCCAAACAAAAGAGCAAAAAGCGCTTTTGGTATTCTGGCTTCAGACTAAAAAAGGCACAAAGATTTCTGCTTAGAACACAGATTAAATGAACATGGAAGTTTTCATGTCAAACTTGGGGTTTTGTATAATATTTTAGAGCATTAAAGCATCTTGTCTGATAAAAATTTTAATTTTTTAACTTTCTTTTAAAAGGATACATACGATCTATTTTTATGAGAGTCACACAGAAGAGTTACCCAGTGGTTATCAGATCAGATAGATGGTGAAATGTGAATTCAGGATCTGGGTTTGAACTGGGACTTTTGCTCATCAAACCAAACCGACAGCCCTTTGGGGATATTTGCTCACAAGCTTCTTTTCCATTCCCTTTCTCCATCAGCTCTCAGCCACCTTTACAATCTTACAGCCTACAAACCTCAGTCATCCCATTGCACCTGGGCAGGGAACACACCTCCGCCTCCTCCGTATCCTGCCCTTTGCAGCCTCTCTCCAAATCCAAGGTGTCATTGCCCTGCTTGCTGTATCTGCTCTCTGGATTGGGGAGACAGGGTGCCGGGCCTCATGAGGCAACGTGGGTTGCCTCCTGACTCTCTCTCTCTTATATCCATGGAGGGCAGAAGAGGGTAGAAAACTAGGAAACTTTTGTTTTCCATATTGAAGACAGCTGTAATGAGTGGGGAATTTGTAGCAGAGCTGAAGTCTCAGTACTGCTGGGTAGGGCCCAAGAGGACTAGCTGCAGCAGGGCTCATTTTATACTTACAAACCCTAGATACTAAAACATATATCTTGCTCCACCCTTTAGCTACATCTTCAATTCAAATTCCATGGGTATTTGCATTTAGGTTTCAAGTTCAGATCTATCTCTAAACCTTGTTTTTCTCCATGTTTTCAAGGCCACTACATTGCCAAGGTACTTTACTTGTCTTTTTTAGATTTCCAGGACTGAATGTCTCTTAAGATTCATCACATAAGGAAACTATTCTTAATCATATTCGCTTTCCAAGATGTATCTTGAAACTAAATTTATTCACTGGGCAGACTTGGAAAGAAAAAGACCATTGTTGAAGTCTACATTTTTTTTTTGGATTGAAACTAAATACCAAGAGCTCAGCTGTAAACAGGATCAGCAGAAGAAAGTAAAGGAAAGACAGTATAGAAAAGGTTTCAATAAAACAGAGAAGCAGCAGTCATGCTCAATAAAATATATACCTTAATCCCTTTTTGGGTAGTGTATTTCTGTCAAGCTGCATGCTGTTAAAACAAAAAGAACCCTAAGGACATATGGCAAACAGGACTGTTCAGAATTACAAATTTTAAAGGTCTAGATTTGGTTGCATAACAGAAGGTCATTTGATGCTTTCTAATATATCTTTCATGAAAAATCCCTGACTTGCTCAAGAGGACAAGAGGGCATGGACTCCTGCATATTCATTTTTCATCCAGGCACTCTCTGGGCTGGGTCAGTAGTAATTTGGACACTGTCCAAGTCACAAAGAAGTTCTTCCCTATCATTTCTAACCTTCCTAAAGCTTCACCCTTCAATCTGTGTGAGCATCATATGGTCACAGCATGAAACCTTATTTTTCACAGCTTTGCAAGGTCTTCCAGGAGATTTCCCAAAGAAATGAAGGTTGCAGCGCCTGCGAGGAGACAGCAGGGCTTTGCCAGAAACCAAATGACAGCCCCGTTTGTAGAAACATGTGCAAAGCACAGGGAGCTCTGCCTTTCTGTTGCCAGGGGCTCGCAGAGCCAGGGGATGGTGTGGGCAGTGAAAACCAGCACCGGAGCATCATTATTTTACATTCACACACAAGCAATGGCACAGTGGTCAATCACCAGAAGTCTAAATTAGGAGTTTTCTCAATTCAAACCCCTTCAACACTAGGCAGCTAGTGTCTAGAGGCCTAGAGGGACATTCACTGGCTTTCCTTTGCACCATTTGGGCACTTCCACACAAAGGGTTATTAAAACAGACCCTGGCTAGTGTGGGTTACCTTTGAACATTTGCATTAACAGATAGACAGTGTCATTTTTTTTTCCACAGAATGATTGAGGTTGGAAGGGATCTTTGGAGATCATCTTAGTCCAGCCCCTTTCACTTAAGATCATAATTTAGTCTCACCATAAAGATTAAATTGTGAAATGGTTTTAGTAGGTTTCTGTATCACATATCATAATTACATTTCTGAGAGCTACAGGTACTTAGGTCTATACCTCCTGCCCAAGGAAACTCTCTGTTATGATTAATGCTGAGTTTCTACTGTGCTGGGAGCCCCACTCCCACGTAGCCTTGATCAAGGAAGGTATTGAAAATACGTTGGAATTAATGATGTATTACCATTAGGGCTTTCAGTCTAATGGAATAAAACCACTCTTAGCAGCAGGAAGTTTTACAGACATTTTTCCTACTTTCATCAGGGCCTTGTTCTGAATGGGGACAGAGCAAGTGGGAGAAGGAATTTAACAGGGTTTCGGTACTGGCTGAGCTGTAGTGGTCTGCATGAGGATAGCCTGCTGCCTGACACAGAACTTCATTTCCAGCACATTCTGTTGGTTGTGTGCTCCCTACACAACGAACAGAAAAGAAGAACGTCTGGTAAAAAAACAAAGATGATTTAAGTGCAAGATTCATGTACTAATTAGTCCCTTACAGAAAAGAATGGGGCCTTGATGGTCCTTTATGTAGCTTTATGCACCAATAAATTTCAAAGCAAATAAACATGATCATAACAGAGACAGTTTCTTCTGCAAATACTTCAAAACCCCTAATGAATGATACATTTTCTAATATTACTTTATCTTGCAGCTTTATCTATTCAGGATAATCTATATCACATTATCTAGAAACGAAGGAGCCATCTAGCGCTCCTTTAAATCAATCAGTGAGCAGAGAGTTATAATGAAGTCAGACAAATAAGCTCATTGTCACCCCAGGAGCCTGCTGAAGAACTCCTGAATTCAGCTGCCCAAATGAAATGGGGGTGAATATTACTCAGTATGAGCATGAAATTACTGCAGCTGCATAACACCGAGTTCAGCTAACATGCATGCTGCACTTAAAAAAAAAAAAAACTCGTGAAGATGCTCTCAGATTTCAGGTAGTCACATGAAACGACAGATCATTACCCACGGGTTTAGGCAGTTGTACCTAAAAGCATTTCCACATCAAAAAGCTGTTTGCTACTTTTGCCGAAACAGGACCTCCAGTAAACAGAACTGAGCAGTAGTGAACACTGACACAGGAGGTCACTGCCAGCCTATCCTCAGTGCTCATAAAATCTGTGGAGGTCATATAAAAAAAAAAATCCCAATTTAAAATGTGTTTCATTTTTTTTTTCCTGACAGAAGTCGTGCTTGTATAGAAATCTGTCTCCTTGGCTCTGAATAAACAGGAGTCACATACCAAGAAAAAGTGAGGCTCAGAATACCATACTACTGCTGACACTGTTTTCCTTTGCTGTCAAAAGCAGTCTTGTAGGAGGAAGACATATGCAGACATACACTGAAGTTATCAAGCCCACTGTCTCTCCGTTCCCATTTTTTGTTTTGCACTGCTGAAACCATCTGCAAGTTCTCTGAGGGGAACTGCAGGAAGCCTCTGTTTCCTCCCTACGCTGGGTGTCGAGGTTAACTTGGGGAAGGGGAAGAATGGCCATAATGAACTATCTTGGGGCAGTTTCTAACTGTTGAACAGCTGCTAGAGAAGAAAATAAATTATTCCAAAATAAGAAACATTTAGGGTGGTATAGGATGAGCTGACCAACATGATATGGGACTTGTAAATGAATTTCTACAAATGGCTGAGCATACCAGAAAATCTGATACATGATGCACTGTTTCACACCTTAAAACCAGAGCTGAGCCATCAACTCTGTTGATAATTTTAAATAATTGAAAGTCTTGAAGAGTTTAACTGTATTTCAATGAACTTTCATGGTCCTCAAAATTAAACAACATTCTTTCAAACTAAACCAGAGTTAACCAGTCATATAATTAGGAACTACTTTCACTCTGCTAATCCTCTTAAAATACAGCCATTTATTACTGATGAGACCACTGTTAATTCCTATATAACTGCATTTTATGCATCCCTTGCTGTCACTCAGACCAACAGAAGGACACAAATCTGCACTTCCAGCAGGAATTAAGGGTTCAGAAGTACTACTGATGATGTGTCTACATGGAATGTTTCATCAGTCAAACCACTGACATTTCACCAGTTAACCCTAGAAAACCATTTTATTTTACAGTATGAGCAACCTTCTGCTTTATTTTAAGTTCCTTTAAACTGATATAAGCTAAAATACAAGTGTGGGGGCTCCACATGGGGAGCCACACTACTGGACCGACAGGGGTAGACTTGTCTAAACACAGCTATTGCAACAATAGCTGAAGCGCTGAGAGCGATGCAAATCCTGCTGATAAAGGAAGCATTTTCAGTGTTCACTGTTCTGTTTACGAATCACACAAAATCTGTCTAGAATAAACTTTGATGTTATGTCAGCATTGCAGCTGATGTGCAGCCCCGTGTTTCTACCACGCTTTTCCTTGGCGGGGAGCCTGAGGCCCAGGCACGCGACCGTCTCCCGGCCCCCTACACACTGCTTCCCCCATGTTTGCTACTCAGAAAAGTGGCTTTCCTGCAGGGTCATGACGCCAGTCTCACCTGAGAGGACGCTACTGACAGCCTCCTGCTATTTATCACTGGCTTTGCTAAACGACCTCTGCATTCTCCCAGGATTGAGGACTTGCCCACAGTCCCCTTGCTCTCCACCCCGGCCCATCTGGTCACGCGTCCTGATGACCACAGGGCTATTTCAGACAGCTGCTTGGAGCATGGAGGTGAAAACGTTTGTTTGCACCAGTCAATTGGAGACCTATCAAAGCAATCTTTGATACACTACCCTGTTAGTATTTGCTCAGCTATCAAATTGCAATTTGAAGCAATCTGATAGTCAAATGAAGCAAGAAAGGTGCCTCTTGGTATCATTGGTTATTAGCTCTCTCCTCTAACATTCACTAGACTTTCTCCTAGTATCCTCACCTGCACACAATTTAGGTAACTAACTTGCTAGTTTTATCTCATTTTGTGCTTTGGTCTGTCTGCTGTTGTCCCTCCATTATATTAGCATATATCACTGTACAGATCATTCGGTTTTGGGCAAGCCCTAGGGTATGTGAAGAGAAAGAGCGAGTCTCTTTGCAGATAATTTCTTATGTCTCGCTAGACTACATCTAGTTTTGCCAGAGGCATATAAAATATAATCTGAATCCCTCCACTTTACAAAGGAAAAAAGGACAAAATCTTTTGGCAAGCATATCTGTCTCTTAACATAGCAAAACAATACTTTTATTGTTAAAAAAATGCTTGACTACTTGGAGGTTTTGCTGCATAAAACAGTTTAGAAATAATACAGCACTTGTAGCAGAGCTTTTGGAAAAATCAAACTGCAAAAACCCTGTTGGGGCTATAATTCAAGAAATGACACCATTTTCTCTAGATACATGTATTTGTTTTGAGGCCAGATCAACATGATAAATGTCTCTCTCTGGACTCAATCAGAATAACCCCATATGGACAAATCTGAAAGTTAAAAATGTGGCCAAATGCAAAGTATTTGGAACCACTGAAATTAAGTCACTGAACAAATACACGAAGTATTAGTAGTGGGGGTTGCTCAGGAGCTTATGCCAAGCTATTAACATTTTGAATGTGATGTTTAACATCCACTGCATAAATATGATCTTTGGCACAAATTCAACACCTTTCCACATGATCTTTTTGACCTCATCATTCCTATATGTAATATTAAAAATCAGTGGTGGTTCCTATAAAAAAAAATAATTGGCTTTCCGATAAACATTATTCTATTCAGTTGATGGCACACATTGCAAATTATTACAGAAATATTAAAGAGACAGTGCAAATCAAAAATTACTCATGTATCAGTGTGTTTTTAGCTACTGCTATCATACATTAGACTGTTACAGACATACATTTTATAGTGTTGTAAGTATGTTAGTTAGACGTGTGATTTTTAACTGACATAGCAATACCCATGAATACAGCATAACAAACAAAATGAAATATGTGGAGAGTTTCCATCTAGATTTGAGCAAGAATTGTTTAGATTTTGTTTTTTCTAAATGCCGATTCACTGAAAGAGAAATCACTCAATGGAAAGATCGGTAGGGAATAATCTCTGTTTTTGTATGAAGGGGGAAAAAATGGTTAACACTGCAAATTTTTCTTATGTATAGAAAAAATCTCCTTTTTTGCTTTAAATTCTTTTTCCTAAAAATTGTTTAGACCTAAAATGTTTCTGGCTGACTCAGTATCATTTTGGAGGAGCAGGATCAATGGCTAATGAAAAAGGTCAAAACTCAATTTTTGCTCCCTATGTGAGATAAGAATTCCTTCTTGAATCTGGAAGATTTCTACAGGAAGTGAAAGTGATTGCCTAGCAGAGTTCACTGTTTCTCTCGTACAAAGGTCAAATAACTATTTCTCACACACACATACACACAAAAACACAAATCTTGGTACAACAGCGCCTTCCCCCAGGGTGGCCGTACCACTTCAAAATATAATTTAAGTAGTAAAATATCCATGGGTAAACAAGTACCTTAACAGCACAAACAGGGGGAAAACCTTTCTTGCTTTGGTCCCTCTGTTCCAGCCACTTGCCAGGACTGTGCTTATCATGGGGTTCTCATCCTGTAAATGCCTCCCTTGAAGTGAAACTGCATTTTAGTAAAGAGCTGCGGAATGGCTGCCATATAAGAGAAAAGTTGGACAGGGCTGGGTATTTTAGGACAAGACCATAGAGTCAGCTCATGGCAGGGGCCCACTAGCTGTCCCTGTGCTTTGGGAAGTGGGAAGAAAACCGGTGTGATCCCACTTCCCGAGCAAATGCATTACTAAGAAGGCAAGGATACAGTTGGAGCTGGCGGGGCAGCAGGTAGAGCCAGCAGGCAGGAGTCATCATGCGGCCATTGAGATGTGCCCTTACTCAGGCAATTTGCCCTTTCCTGTGGTTTTTCTCCAGAAAAAGGGAAAGGAAAAAAAAAAAAAAAACACCACCTTCTCAAGACAGAAAAGACATGCTGGTAAAACCTTAAAAGGCAGTTGATTCAATTGCCTGAGTTTACTTTCAGCTCTGTTTTCATCCTTCCTTTGTTTTTAGTTACAGGACTAAGCTGCTGATTAAACAGTGTCCCTTAGGAAAACAGGTGAACATTTTGTCTGTTTTATTTTATTTTGTTTTTTTTGTGGTCACTGTATCTATAGGCGAGCTCACCTTTCCGAAAGAGTAGATCGGACGCTTCCAGTCCTCATGAGCAGGCTCTGAACCTCCTGAGTGCTCGTTGTCAGTCCAGAGAGCGAGCCGTGATGGCTCAGAGGAAGGTCAATGGACTCGGAACTGGTGTGGAGGCTAGTCATGGACTGGTAACTTGGTGTGTCCTTACTGCCAGCTGAAGAGCTGCTCAGGTTGGCAGCCCACACAAGAGCACCTGATGTGAAAGAGTGCACGGAGGCGGGACTGGAAGCCAAGGAGTGACTTAAGCTTACAACATCTGCATTTAAGTCCGAAGGTTTACTGAAGAGGGGGCTGCTGCTACCACTTTGCCCACCTGCACTGCCCATGCTGCCTGTACCCGAGGATGGAGACTCCAGGCTGCCTTGCCGTGCCAATGTGGTACTAGGGCTGGGCATTGCCGATGTGGGTTTCACACCTTCAGTACTGGGTGCAGAGGCAGCTTTACCACTTGCCTTGGCACCAAACAACCTAAATGTAAAACAAATAGCTTTAGAGAAACTGGTAGCCGCATTAAACATTCATGGCGTAACATCCTAAGAGCCAAACTACACATTTAATTACTGCTACAAAAATAATGCCTACCTAGCTCATCAATTGTATCTCAAAATTAAATTCACTTAACCATATCACAACAATCCAGGCTGGTTTCATTAGCAACAGCTCTCATTCACTCCTATTCAGATATGCTCTTTTCTCAAACAGACCTTCCCAGAGAGAGTTAAAATAAGCACATTTTTGTCTTAATATTGCATAAACAGATCACACTTTCACCCACAAGCATTCCTACCACTAAGCCATTAGCGTTTAAACCCCTCACTTCCCAAATGAGCTGGAACGATGGCAACAAACACTTTGAAAAGGGCATCCTTCATAGTTCATCAAATGTCTGGGTATTTGTGTAAAATTTTCCTCTTGTTGCTCTTTTGCACAGATGGTCATGTGGTCATCAGTCATGTAGCAGCTAGTCAGACAGAATAAACTGCACCAGAGCTAAATGTGCTCAGTTTGTTTCCAAGGGCAGTCAAAGCAGATGTGCAATTCATATACTTGCTTCCAGTAATTATAAAGAAAATGATTTCTACAGTAATGATGAGAGAAACCTAAATCCTCTAAAACTGTTGAAATAGAAAGTCATGTAATGACTTAATCTCCTACTGGAAATACTTTAAGCCACACTTCAAGCGTAGCTCATAAAAGAATATGAAAATAAATGAAAAGTTATCGTGGTGCAAAGTAAGCATGGCTAACAATGGAAGAATCCATTTTACTTATTATCAAGCTGTGTAAAATTCAACTACAACTCCCTTAGCAGCCAGGAAGTGGAGAGGCTGTTTGGGGAGCTGGACACAAGAGGGCACTATTGGCCTTTTCTCCAATGATGGAAGGGCTTCATGTAAACGTGCATCATGGCAAATTGAGTTTCCAGAAACATGAGAGTAGGGCATTTCCAATTGAAATTTAATTTCACTAATGTTTCCGGTGAAAGATGTGACAAAACTACTGTGATGATGAAGCTCAGGTAGCTGGAGGTCGCTGGCAGTGCAAACGCAAATGCTTATTACCCCATGGAGCTAAAGGCTCCCCAGCTCTCCGAACTGGCAACAGCACTGCCTGCTCCAGCAACAGAACATGTCTGAATGAGATGCCCGGCTTGCATTTGGGGACTTAGTGACAGAGAACGTGACATTTGCCTGAATATTCAGTAATAACCTATTCTAGCCTTCAAATGGTTGTCATTGGAGTATGCTTTGAATGGTCAATGCTCAAGGAACAGCCATTTCAGGTCTGACAATGCCTTTAGGCCTCAGAGAAATACTTGGTGAAGAAACATTACTCTTTTCTTTTTCATACTTCCTTCTCTGTTTGTGGCAAAATCTGCCTAGAAAAGGCTTTTTGCCCCGTGAATACAATTTCAATAGACCGAAAATCCCTGCTTTCTACATACTGCAACTTCAGGAGTTCGCAGCAAAGCGCTTACCTGCGAAACGTCGGGGAGGCAATGTCAGGGTATTTGGATCCTGGCTGCCTGAGGCCTGGCGTGCCAGAGGCACTCGCAGAAGTTGGGCTGGATTTGGGGGAGCTTGACAACGAGACGCTCTCGGAATCGGACACTGCCACCTTCTCCTTTTCCTTGTCCGTCTGGTTGATGGTGACGGGACTGGATCGCCCGGAGCCGATCTTGCTGGGCTCGCGCAGCTTGGAGGCCGCGGCCCCAGCAGACTTGCTGCTCACGTTGGAGTCGATGCTGCTGGTGCTGGAGCGGTGGCCGCCCCTGCCGGGGATCCCGCTGCCGCTGGATTTGGAGGGGCGAGGCAAGCTGCGGTACTGCAGGGTGGTCTTGGAGCTCACGTGCAAGACACCATCATCCTGGTTCTGGGAACCATCCAGGCTCGTCTTCCGCCCTGCGTTAGACTTCCCACCGATGGCTGAAGATTTGGGCATTTTTCCGAGAGTTGCTGACCCACTGGTGATCGTCGCCCCGCTTGTGGTGATTATGGTGGAAGATCCCATCCCAGACTTCTTGAATCCAAAGGAGCCAGTAGCAGTTGATCGCCCAATACCAGAGGGAGGCTTTTTGCCTTCATCACCACTACTTTTTCCTGCATCCGATGGAGAACGCTGAATGGAGGCTCCTTTCAGGGGAGTTTTCACTTTTTCTGAAGCTTTCGCATCATCCGTTTTTCCTAAATGAAAGTGTATTTTAAGAGGTCATTTGGACTTGCAGCTGTAATGTCTCACTTAACTACACCATTACACAATTACGATCCTAAAATGAAAAACTACAGAAACAAAGAAATTGCCCTAAGAAAGCAGACTACTTCAAGAGTCTTCGGACCCCGGTCAGAAGTCAGTAGCAGGTACAATATATTACAAGCAACTATTAAGTATTAAAATCCTGAAATTCTTCTGAGAATTTCTAGTTTCATACTTAACAGAAGAGCATAAAAGTAGAAAATGTTTGAAGGCAATAAGGCTTTTATTTTAATTCTATTTCCATATGTAAGGAATAATATTTGAAAATAAAACACAACATATAATTAACATTTCTAGAAATATGACAGTAACTGTGCACATAGAAATTAACTGCACTTATTAAACTACTTTGGTTTTCACTGATTGCATTTCCTTTAATGCATTTTTCTTAAACAGCCACAGACCATCACAAGGATCCTCAGGGAAAGTTCTTACAGATCTGTGAGATTCAGCTGTCCAAATGGAGAGGAAAGTAGTTTGTAAAGTTGCTTTTATTTTTTTCTATTTTTTTGAGATCTTTGAGAGGTTAAAATACTCTGCCAGGACAGACAAAGTGCTAGGAAATGTCCTACAAAGGAGCAATGTTTTCCCTACTCAAAGGATGGTCTAGAGTATCTTAGTAGGGATGCTTTCCACCAATTTTGGATTTTTGTTTTCAAAACTGGATTTTAAAAACATCTATTTCTTTTTCTTATGCTGAAAAATCTTCTTTCCTATTCTGACAAAGGGGCCTTTTTGAGAAGGAGATATGAAATCATCTAGCACTCATGAAAGGGTGTAAAAAAGGTATTTTTTACTATTTTATTTCTTAAGAATAAAGTACCTATAGTATCTGGAATGTGATAATTCAACTTCCGTTCATAAATACTCATTTTGGATCCTCTGATTTGAGTGCCTAAGGAAGGGATTAGCCTAAAAATTGCTCTAAGGATTCCCTAATACAAGCTGACTTACTCAAATCATAATAAATCAAAATACCACCATGGTTTATGTTATGGATACATTCCCACATGATTAATAAACTATTAGTATGCAGTGTAGCAAATTAACAGTTACCAAAATGAGCAAATTAGGATATTATGATAGTCTTGGCTCAGAATCATTTATGATAATAACTGCCAGTGTGCTTACAATTCTGCTACCATTTTACCCATGTCTATCACATACTTACAGCACCCATTAATTGTATTTAACCCAGTAAAGATTTCTTGTTCCTTATAAAAAAGTGGAAATACAAGGCCCTTATTTTTAATGCTGTAATCGGAGCTACAGGAGTTTCCTACCCGGGGTTTTGAGAGCACTTGTTCCAGCCTTGTGCCTGGATTGAGTAGCTCCTACTTGTGCAGTCATGCCTCTCCTCCAGGATCCTGTCTGGGAAACAGTCAGGGATGCTTTCTGACCCCCCTTCTCTGACTCTTCAGACAGCCCCGAGGGGAGGCCTTTCCATTTGCCGCTGCTGTCTATGCTGCTGTCAAAATCCTCCTCTGGCTTCTTCAGTTCTTCGGTGCTGCCCCAAGTTTCGCTGTCCGTCACTGAGCGCTTCTCTGAGTCGGTCTTCAGCTGCAAGACATTTGCATCATGATAAATGGTCAGTCTCACCAACTCCAGTATTTGCTGATTTCTTAACTCCCAAGAGGGGAGGAGAATCAAGGGTATTGCTTTATTTGTACCAAGGACTATGAAAACTTCTCCTATAAAACATTAGTACCCTGGTGCCAAAAATTTAAATCTATTCCTATCTCAGGGAGACGTTTTTCCTTTTTCAAGTTTTTTTTTCCTTTTTTTTCCAACAGATTTAAACATAATTTACTTTAATCATCATCAGCAATACCTTACTGTCCCTCAACTTCCTACGCATTTTACAAGTGTATTACTGCTCTGGAAGGTTCAACTCGAGACCTTGAACAGCAGAATTCCTAAATATACTACTAAAATCCTCATGGTCCCATTTCCGTTTCTACCTACCCAAACTTTCCATTTATTAAATTAGGAATATTACCCCAGTAACACGGAGTGCACCAGTGAGAAAGGATAATATCTTAAGCAAAATTGTCAGTGCTACTGCTCCTCCGCAGTCCCGTTCCCCTCTCTTCCTTTGCCTTTTCCTTTATTTAACTTCCATCTGCCCTTCTTTTAACAACAGCAAGGGGTGATGCTGCCAGCTATCACTGTTCGTTACATCTGCGATTGCCACAGCCCTACCCCTATAGAGTCAACCTAAGCAGTGTTGCTGTTTACATGCTTGCACAAAATGCAAAAGCTCCCTGCACTTTCAGAATATAATACGTGCTTTGGAGAATGCGGTGCAGATTTTGTGTAAAGGTTCAATGGGGAAAAAAGCCCAAGCAAACCTGTAAACAAATACTGCAAGATCCTTCAGAGGAGAGTTTCCACTGGTGTTATTGCTACGACATGTGTTATGTTCCCAGAACTCTTCCCATAAACGAATGCTTATAAACACATAGCTATACATTTTGAAACTGCATCATTTCCAAGAAATGACAAATACAAGACTTTCTAAAAGCCTCTCTTTGCCATTATGGGACCTGTGATGTCAATTCTTTTTTAATAAGGAAACAACAACAGCAAGATATCCAATTTCTGCCTCAGGATAGAGTCTGCCTACACTGCACCAGTGACTTAAGGAGGCTGCAAAAGGGATGTCTGTGTTGCAAGAGTATGTTCCCCACCTGGAGAACAGCTGGCAAAATGCTTACATATTGTGCTCATCACACTAGCTAGCTGGGATTGCAGGCTAGCCTGGGGTATGCTGCTTTCTGATCAATTTACCTTGGTGTGAGAAGTTCTCCTCATGGCTTTCACAATATAAAACAACCTGGCAAAGATAAACCCAACATCTGAACATTCTGCACCTTGGTTCATCACAGAATAAACTGCAAATAGCAACCGGTTGATTATGTAGGACAAGAGACTACTGAAGAGGAAAACCCAGAAAGAGTTGAACAGGCAGACTGAGATTTCTCAGTTAGGATAACGATGATGCAGTGGAACAAGCAGGGCAGGACCAGCTGGTTGCCACTACTGACGTGAAAGGAGAGTCTGGGCTGCACTTAGTAACCATAAGAGAGGCTGACAGAGCGGGAAAAGCCATGATAAAAGCTGGAGAACATTGGCATCCACATGAGTATCTTTTCAGGAGTAGGGCACAGGTCTAAAATTCATCCTGGAGCTCCTACTGCAGATTAAAGTAACCTTCACTTTCAAGATGATTTTACTTCTCCATCTCCTGAAGCAAATGACAAACGTATTTTTCTCACATTGACACAGTTTGCAGTGAGATCTACAAAACAGATCTCTGAACTGCACACACTGGCTGCCTGCAGGAGTCTGAAGGGAATTCAGGGTGTCAGTCTTGAGTCCTCAATATTTAACATCAAATCACAGGAGACCTCAACTCTTCCCTCTGAGCTGAGTGTTCAAACTTGAAATTCCTTGATCATAAACAGTAAACATCGTGACAGTGAATGCATCTCAGTTGGGACTAACTTTTCTCTCTTTTTGTTTTTTGTTTTGTTTTAGGAACCTAAGCCTGTTAATATTCTGCACAGTTTTTTTTTTTTTTTGTCTCTTGCAAATACAAGGGGACCTGGGAAGAAATGCTGGGATGCCTGATGCAAGAGCTTGTTATTTCCTGCTTGTGGCTCTACCCTGCTATGAACCCGACTTTGACATTATGCATTGTCAGCTTGCATGATGCTGTGCAGACCTTAGAGCATGAGGGTTAGTGTTTTTAATTTGGGAGAAAGGAAAAGATTAAGTATAAATCAAAATGACACAGACAAGAGATGACAGGCACAGTTTCTTTTGGACCAGTTGCAACAGAGAACCAAACCAAACTGTTAATATTCAAGTGGTAGTAGAGCTAGTAAGGCTTCATTTGTGGGATTATGGAAAACAGGGTTGGACCTCTGTTGGTCTTTCTCCCTGCCTAAGAGATAGGTTAAGAGCCAGACACAAGCACTAAAGTAAGTGTTGGCAAGCTGGTAAGGAGATATGATTCTGTACGAGGACAAACAACAACAACTGGAGCTCACAGCCTGGAATTCTGATTTTCTGCTGAAATATGGAAAACTCAGAGGAAGAGATAAATAGAGGTCTTCCTTCTTTCATTGCATATGCCCTCAAAGGGAATAGGAGAGCAAATTATCCATGACTCCTAATTGATGGCATTCCTAATGGCCACTTTCTCCTCGATCTAAATGAGAGAACAGATGCTCTGCCACCTCTGGGCTCACCTCTTTAGGCTACTTTCTCCCAAAGGACAGAATAGGGAAAGGACATTAATGCTGTGCATAATTTCTTCCCTGACATGTTTCAACTCATGGCAGATGAAAACTTACTTGCAATTGTGCCACATGCTGAAAGAGATACTCACTCCAGGCCACCAGCGGGACTGCAGCCACCAGTGGCTGTGCTACCACTACACATGCCCTCAGCCCTCACAGCCAAGCCTCCAGGAGCAGAGATGCTCTAGGGCCCTTCATTTTGTTTACTGAAACACAGGGTTTCTTGAACATAACTGTAATAGAGCAGCTAGCAAAATGCTAGCTTTTGTTTTGTTTTGTTTTCCCTGTAATCCTGCATACTTGTGCAGGAAATGCGAGAGATGGCAATGAAAAGCTACTTACCTGGGCATGAGTGTTCTTTCTTGAAGAGGCCGTTATATTGGAGTAAGAGCTGACAGATGATGTGGTGTTCAAATCATCCGTGCTGAGGTTATCAAGAGTGTCGCTGAGGCCGCTGCTTACTGAGCTGCTGTCATCCCAGCTGTAGAGAAAGGGGCACATCTACGTTATAAACTGCATGTCAATAGGCAGAAAGTGTCTCAAAAACAATAGATGTTACTACTTCTTCAAGAGGTTTACTAGAAAACTTTCTGTAGTATTTGCTAATGTACAATGTACAGTGAACATGACCTTATAATTAATACTTCACTCATTGTCAAGTGGTTGCTTGTTCAATTAATGAAAGACCCAGACACCTTTTAAAAATTTAACACCCGACCTAAGCAAGCCATAGCACAAGCCATTAGAAGTGTAAGTCATTAAAACGGGTTGTTTCACGCTTCATTGTTATCGCATTCAGTATACTGGCAGGGAAATCCATTAAACCCACCTGGTATTGTGAACCAAAGCATTTTTAATAGCTTGGAGAACACCTAATGCATTTGCAGGCTACAGAAAAATAAAAGGAATCTCTCTTCTGCAGCCTAATGAACTGTCAACCAGGAAGCCAGTATTTCCAACACTTTTATTTTCTGCCTTTAGCTTTTGCCTAGTGATCCCAATGTCATCAAAACAGGATTTCTTGACATTACAGTCACCATAGTTGATACCACAGACAACACGTTACACATCTCTTAAGAAACACGCTGTCAATCTTTCTGCTTTGGGAGATGTAGGCTGATGATGTAAATGAGAAAAAAAGGCTACTTTTATGGACATGTCGTTCACCTATCCTCACAAGAGTCTTGTTTCTTCCATGGAAGGAAGATAGAGGGGGGTTTCTGTACACAAATGCCTCTCCATGGCGTTACATCATGACCCTTAGGTGACTGACATTTGGGAGAAAGCCACACTGACACCTAACATGCAACACTATGGAAGTATACTGCCAGTTTTGTTATACTTCCATCTGGTAATCTTGGTCTCAATTCTTCTCAGATCAGAGAGTTTTAAAGATACCCACTTTATCAGTGGGATGCATCCCTATAGGTTTAGCTGTATAAAAGTTATACAAAAGGTAGCTGTCTCACTTAAGTATCTGACTAGGAGCTCTCTATAACCAACAGAATGATGCAGATGCCTCTAGGAGCCTGTTCTAAAGTATGTACCAGATTTGCAGCACGAACTGCTCACTGGAGGTGTCTCTTCTATTATTCCCCTTTCTGAGAGAGGATAGGATTGATTACCCCTATTTTAGCCATATAACTTACAGAGAAACAAAGCCAGATGGCATGGATTTGGACACAAGTAAAATTGGAAATGCAACAGCTGATAGTTTTGAACATCCTTGTTTTGTTGTAGACTATGTCAAGTGCTGCCTTTTAGATCATATTCTACAATTTCAAAAATCTCAAATTCCATACAACTATCTCATTGAGGCTGAGTACTATTACTATTAGCCATTCTTAGCAAACAAGGAAAATACTTGTGAATTACTATTTTACATCTGGTGTTTTTGGAGGTTAAACTGTCTTGTCCACTTGCTTAAGGAAGGCTTTAGAAAGCCAGAATAGCAACGACTGTGACCTGTGAGATACAAAGCGTGTGCTACGATGCACCGGAAAGTTCAGTGCTCTGGTCTTGTATCGTAGCAACTGCAGCAGACATCACTTTGGTTTGGCTAAAGGTAGAAAATCACATTAGCAAGTGACCTCAGTGACAAGATAAACATGTTCCAGAGGGTAACGGCTTATTACAGTCCTGTGCTTTCTACTGTTTAGTACATGACTACAAATAAATGCATCTTTTGAAACATTACAAGGTAACATACATATGAGGGACTCCAAAATACAACTTCATATCTGAGCAATTACTGTATCATACCTTATAGATTGCCCAAATTCATCTATGAACCATCTCTGAAGCATTAGTCATTTATACTTTCTGCATTTTTGCCTGCCTAATGTGATAGGGAATTTCATAGATGCTAAAAGCAATTATTCAAACATAATGCACTACACAGGAATGTACTACGGACAGCAGTGTTAAGACTGATAAAAACATAAATATTTCTAAATGTGGTTAGGTTATAAATAAGATGATTTAACCTTGCAGAAATATATTTCAAGAAAGAAAAAATCAGAAACCAGATCCAATAGATGTTGAATATTTCCATGAGCAACACTGAACATTTAATGTATGGAATATGAATTCCATACTTTAATACTTGGCTTTAAAGACTTGAAGTCTTTCATACTGGATTACCAGTTTCCTGGTAAGAATTTGTGAACAAAGATAACTACCAAAATCTGTTTCTCACTTTTCACTCTCTCTTTTATTCCCTTTTAATTTTGCTACCTCATTTTATTCTCACATATCTCTCTGTAAGGAGTTTCAAATCTTCTGAATTCTGAAATAATGTTTACAATTCACAAAATGTAAATGCAGAATTTGTTTTCTACAACTAAGTCTTCAGACAAAAATGACTACTCGGATCGTGTTTCCATTCTATTACAGCTTCTTTGTCCTGCCCGTACATCACACCACACTCACCAGAGGTTTATTAGTGGGTTCTGGAAACACTCAGGGTCATCTTGTAAGACATATAAAAGATTAATTTGACACCTCCACTACTGACTTTTCAGAGTCATCACTATATATTTGCCTGGGTTTTTTTTTCTCTGATGATAAGTGCTCAAGAAGTTTTCTAAATTTGGCAGGGTTTTATACCCCGACGTTTTTGCTTACTTGCAGCCTGCCTGTAAAAACAGAAGCATTTCAAACTGTTTTCTTCTGTGTATGACATCATTTTGAAAAAAATACATAGTAAAAATGTAAGACTTGTACAAAACAGACTGTATCAGTCATCCTTTCAGCAGTGGAGATCACTGTCTTCTGCTTCTTTTAGTGCTTTGACAACAGTTAATAATACTTTTTCATGCAACCAACTAAGTCTCTTCTCCTTTGGTACACACTACTACCATATTTTCAGTACTGTCTCCCTATGTCTAGACAACATACTTCCTACCAGATAAACTAGTCTAATTTTTGGATAGGGAAGAATTCTTATTTATAATGTGGGAAAATTCTTGATGAATGATTTTGAGCTTTTCTTGTTTACTCTCAGATGCATGACAAGAATCCTGGTAACCTTAGATGTGCATTGCCTTGAGATGGATTGCCTAACCAGTTCTTGTCAGTTGGCTGTAAATTCTTCCTGTTATTTTTATTCTTGTTCCAGTATTCATTGTCAAACTGATCCAAAGGGACTTTATACAGGCTTTGAATACACTGAGTAAGATTTATCTTTCGTTTTCATTTTATCTTTTGTTTACTTTTTTCCATTTCTCATGCATCCGAACAGATGATGACATATTGGGTTATCTATCACTATCTGGTTTTGAATGCCTCACACCAATCCCCATTATAAAGCCACCTTTCAGCTACTAATAAATTTGGAAAAAAGATCTGCTGACTTGTTTCTTGCTGATTTCTTTAAAAGAAAATTTCAGCAAATACAGTTTTGCTTTTTGAGAGAATGAGGCTAAAAGAAAAAATATCTTGTTTTGACAAGTTCCAGTAGCCTTTTCTCTGAGAAATCCTAAGATCCCATGAGGAACTGGAGAAGAGTCTTGAAATTTAGCAGGCTGTAATCTTAACATTAAAGATGTGCATTTTGCTGTTTCTGGGAAAAAACACACTCAAGCCTGGATATTTCACTCATCTCTCCTAAATCCATTTGTATACACCTGGTACAGACTTTCTAGGCTTTTTGCAGCCACCTTTTTGCACCCAAGTTTCTACCTAGCCAGGCAGGCACCAAGTCAGCTCAGGATGAGGAAGGCTCCTGAGTTCTGTGTTCAAACCAGCAAACAGAGCAAGTAGCAACCCAGGAGGCACCCAGCTCATTGTGAATGTATGGAATACAGTTTTTGATAACATAAACACACACTTTTTTTTTTTCTCTACAATGTTTCATTAATTTAATGTCCATAAGAGGTCTGCTCTGGGAATTAATCTGAATTTTATATTAAAGGAAGCATCCTTCACTCATTTGGTACAGAAGCTGAAAGACTTCTGTAACAAGAGGGACTGTGTGAAGGATGACTGAGACCCTGCTGTACCAGATGCATCCTGCAAGACATGGTGATCCCTTTCACCAAAATTTTTAATAAACTGAACACTTTAGAACTTACTGTCTGACTTCTTACACAGATGCTATACATGCAGATGTGTGCTTTGACCATATAGTGTGCTATATTGAAATATACACTCTTAAAAATTAGACCAACACTAACCTTTTAAACTGTCTGTCCAACCTCAGTAGCTATTTTGTGGCCAGTGTGTCATAATCTTTATCCAGAAACATACCTCACGCTCCTTGAGTTTGCACTAATATCACCAATGTTCTTTCCATTCAGAACATTTCTGGTTTATGCTTTCCTTGACACACCAGCGTGACTATCAGTTACTCTAGCTAAAATTAATGTTTTCTTCTAGCTTGGCTCATTCAAATCCTCCTCTGAGCCCAGAAATTACTCTTGTATTGAAGCAGCCAATCACTGGCCAACTGCCTCTAATTGCAGAAGGTGGCCGTGAATACTGTACAAATCCCAATGCTCCAGAAATTGCTCCAAATGCTTCATGTAAGATTCCAACCAGTCGATCACACAAACAATTCCATGAAGTCCAGGAATCCACACCTAGCTTGCTGTCCACGCAGGTGGTTAGTCTCCAGTATCACTCTTTACCTCATTTCATTAGTGTGCAACACTGGAAATAAAGATCTCTCCATAATAATCCTCTCATTGACCTTTCTACCTCCTAGAAATAGTAAGGTGTCTGAAGCTGAAATACCCAGTGCATAACATCAGTGTGTGGAGCCAAGCGGAGATTATAAACATATTCCCCCAAGTATTCCCTCAAATGGAAAGATAAATTGCACTCAGCTGTGCTCATGACACTTTCGTGTTGGCTTTCCACAAGTATTGAAAGTTTTCTTTGCTTGGAAAAAAAAATCCACTTTTAAGTTCACACACTCAAGTATTTGAACCAAATGTGAAATATTTTATAAGGAATAAGATATGATTTAACACAGCAGGCCAGCAAGCAACAGAGCTGTGGGGCTAAGAGGCAATGAAAGAGGACAGACAATATTCACCTATATCCTGCATAATGAAGACCTGTAAAAATTCACAGCGATTTTTTTTCTGTATATTTTGAGCAGTGGTTGAAAATACAAACTGGTAACTATGCATTGCATTGGAAGAGCAATGAGTACTCAAGGTACGTGGCAAGGAAAAGAGGTACCAACAGCTTGTGTTAGCTCCATGGATACCTAAAAATGTTCTCCTTCCACGGTCCTTGCTTCAGATACTCAAGGCAGCCTCTAATTGGAGACAAGACACGGTAGAGCACCCTACCACAATGCCTCTTCCTCCCAGCCTTCCTGTTCCAATCTTGGCACTGTCCCACAAGTCCTTAAAAGTGCCAGCTCAGTGAAGCCCACCATACTGATAAGCTGGGTCACTGCCTGGAATTTACTTCAACAATATTTTTGAGTGTGTCTTCAGCCCGAGTGGCCTAAGCATGCGAATGAGAAAGCTTTTCACAAGCACCTCACAGATTCCAGAAGACTCCAATCAATGTGCTGTCGAGTCTGCTGGAAAACTGTGGTTGCTCCAGCGCACCCATCCCATCGCACAGTTTCTCAAGTTCCTGGGATTTTTTTTTTTACTGATTTTTCTTTTTTTACTGGTTATTACTGGATTCTGCAAGCAGAAGCAGGAATTTCATCTCTAGAGTATATAGCTCTTGAAAACAACAACTAAACCAGAAAATCTTCCTCTTAGAGCATCTGGTAATCAGAATAACTGTTCTACCCAGGTTGGTTCTTAACTCCAAATGAAAAGTAGCACCATATTAGCCACAGGCTTTGTATGGCACACGAAGGCCTTTAGATCTCCCAGGTAGCCCTCAGATGCATGGATGTCCTGCTCAGGAGCGGGATCCTTAGTCACATTCCTGGTAATGAACCGCAGCTCACGTATCCTACAGGGACTTGTGTAGGAGCCATAATGTATGGATTTGGGATTCAGGGAATCGGATCAAACACACTTAGCACAGCAACTTTTTATTGCTTTTTGCAGCAACTCTGAACTTTTGAAACATGGCAGAAGGTCTTTAAACATTTCTAAATCTTTCACGATCGCAGTGGGTACATGCAGAGCAGGACCCTTGTGTATTTTTGCAGCTGGGGAGAATGATCTTAGAGGATAAATCAGATAACTGAGATCATGACAGAAAGGTCTAAAAGTCTAACTCAGGGCTAAAAGGAAACTTAACTCCTCAGTTTGGAGCAAGTCTATCTGTGTGTTTGGGGATCTGCAAACCATGGCAAGAGCAGATCACAAAGATGACTGGTAAGCTGTTACTCCTTTCCGAGCCTGCATGCAGTTGGCTGACAAGTGTGACTGCATCCTCAGATAATCCACGTCTCCACATCACTCTTAGAGCCCTGGGATAGCTCTGCAGTCATTTATAGAAATAGTAGTGGTAGGTGAGCACTGAAACTCAAGCTGAGTATAGCTTGCGCTCCTGTTCAGCCAATGAATTGCTATTGAGGTGGATAGGATTGGGACACCCTCTTTTATATGGGTCAGTTATTTAAAGTAGCTAATAGCACCATAAAAAAGCAAAGCCTCCAAACCTGGCCCTCTGAAGTGAGCTACTACTTGCAGTATCAGATCTGAGTCATTGATGTAGTCATGCCCAGGGTATTTAAATTAAATGCGCCTTACGGAGTCAGTTTGGCATCTAATTCCCTATGTAGTCAGCAAAGGTAGGTATGTCCTTTGGGTACAAGGGAAAAGATTGGAGAGATGAGTGATGAGGTAGTTACCTCAGCTAGGCCCCCAAAGGAGAAAGCTTGAATGTGATACTTTTTTTCTGTATGATGTGCACAAGTAGTTCATGGAAAAGAAGACAGAACCCCTTTCCCATCAATCCATGCCTAAGGTAGACCCCACATGTCTGTAAACCAGGGAGCACAAGGCCCACATCAGCACATTCTTTGGCGGGGGACACTGCTCTCTACAGAGCCCCGGGAAAGCCAGTACTAACATGGCTGCTGCCATGACCCATCCGTTCTGACACTGGTATTCCAGGACCTACTCCAGGAGAGCAAGGAAAGATTTACTCTAAAATAAAGACTTTATAGCTACTCCCTTGATTGACTTTCATGAACAGAAATGATCTCTTAGCTCATTAAGAGGAAAAGATAAGAAAATAATTGGACTGTTTCACTCAAAGCAACTCCTCAGTAGTGTGCCAATATATCAGCTGGCAAACCTTCTCCTTCAAAGGAATTAATCCATTTTAAATCTTTTACTGTGGGCTCGGCTGCTCATTATTCACAGAATAGCCATACTAACCCATCGCAGGCCGACTCAGGATGGTACAGAGTTCATGAAACCAACACTTGGTTTCGATCCACAGGCTGTAGGAGCAAAAGAACAGGCCCAGAAGCAAACTGGAAACTTGTGGACCTGTAAATTTCACTATCACTATTCTACCCTCACAGCTAGGTGAAAACGGAGCTGGACTCATACTTCATTGCCTTTTCCTCAGCCAGTGTGACATATTACCTGTCATTCCTAAACAAGGCAACCACTGAAGCATTAATTCTGCATTACTTCGGGGTCATCGATAGAAAATCATGTCATGTGTATTTCAAAATGGATTTATTCTGCATATTCCAAAGGAAATTGTTTACAATTATAAAGAATAGCAGTGCATTTATGGGTCTGCTTTCATGCAGTATCTTTTGCTTTGCGAGGCTTTTTATTTCATGTTTGAAAAAAGAATTTAAGAAGAGCCAATTAGAAAATTATATCCTACTCCAGAAATTGCTTCTAGTCCAAGAACACGATTAGAGCAAAATGCATTTTTGCAAGGTCAATATATTTCCATATTTCTTCTTCCAAGCATTTAATAGACGCTTTAAGAAATAATTTGCTTTCAGAGCCAGAAGGAAAAAATGAATTGATGGGAGATATAAATTTTTAATAATAATTATATATAACTTGTAAAACCTGGATACTCATAACTTGGGACCTGAATAAGTCTTAGCCAGAACCCTTTTTGTTTTCGACTTATATCTGCTCACAATGTTTAATCTGGCATGATAGGGAGAGCCGAGAGCCATTAACTAGCTCTAAATTCATAACTGAGTATATCAACAATCAAAAGAAGGAATCTTACAAAACAGAATTTAAGGAAGTGTTACTCAAACAAAATAATATTCAACCAAAAAGATATTTAATTCCTGGAACGTAAAGTTCTTTTTGTGCATGGGGCAGATAAACAGCATCCATTTTTAATTACATTAAAAACATTCTATGGAAAATAATAATATATGGGCTGCAGCAAGATGTAAGGAAGTAATTCCATCAAGAACTGTTGACAATATCTTGACAAACCAAAGGAGAAAAGCTTTTGATGGAATTATCTTCCCGCTGCTGCTTATTATGTTTTTAATACACTGTTTGGATCCAAGAGCATGTTTACGTTTGTCAGATGCAGATTCTGACAAGTTAATTAGCATTGGTTGAATGGACATAAATAAATAAATTACAGCGCCTATAATGTTCTTCAAAAGAAAGCACAAAAGAAGTATGGAACTTTATTCCTTGTTACTGTACTACAGTATGAAGTAAAAATCTCATTCTTCACTTTGGATTTGGTCAATATGTGTGCCATAAGCCAAGAAAGAAAGAAAGATCCCTCAAGTATAAAGAAACATCTCATGGGGTCCACATTTGTATTTAAAGGGACTAGTTTAATAAAAACACATATTAAAACCATCACCCTGAGCATCCTGTGATAAGCACAATTTGCAGTTTGCCTTTGCAAATTGCCAGTCTCAGACTGGGTTGGGACTGAGGCACCGAGAAAAATCAGAGCTCTTTATTCTCACTTATCTTTACAGTATGCAAACAAACCCAACAGTTCCCTCTGCTAAGTGTCCAGGGGAGAACTCTTCCCTGTGATTACTTGCCTGATGTCAAAGTTTTGATTTACTGGCAACCTCCTCTGTTGCACAGTCTCTCATGTACAGGAACCATTGAAGAATTTTTGTTGGTAGCACTGTTTATCCCTATTTTCCTTATGTGTGGATTTATTTTTCTTGTTTATAACTGATTAAACTCTTCCTGAAGAAAAAACATACATAGGTATGCACATAGGTTAACAGAATGATGAAAAGCAAATCTCTGTTCATTCTAGCCACAAGATTCATCCTATAACTTTGTTCCTGGCATAGAGCAAGCTTTGAAGTCCTTTTTGGCTCGTGACAGGCACTTGTCACCCCACACTTCCCTTTGCTGAGGGTGGCGAGAAGTAGCAGACAGGTATTAAAACAGAATTGTTGCAAGCAGTATGCAATAGAAATAATAATAATAAAAAAAGAAATCTGCTATAATTGTAAGCAGTAAGTAGCAAGCCAGTGCCACCCACCTTCCCTCCTTATCTCCTCGGTCCAGGCACTATGTGACAAATCCACCTCCCCTCTGGTGTCACAGGGTCGCTGAGCTCAGCCCAGCCGTGCGAGAAGCCTGGGAATCAGGCCCGTGAGGCTACCCGGAGAGTGCTGAGAGCCTTCCTTCCCCCACCAGGGGCCAGGACAGCCAGGAAAGATGCAGCTTTGAAAAGCATGGGATGAATTTTGTCTCAGGACGTAATCGGAAGCAATGCCCTTGAGCCCTGTCATTTTTTCGCTGCAAGTGTCTCAAGTTTTGCTTTAAGAAGGGACTTTGAAAGGTTTGTTGAGTCAAACAACAAGATGCAGTGGTGGGAAAGGCAGCTATCCTGTTGGCCAAAGGAGCTCTTTATGTGCCCCTTCTGAAACCCTTGAGGCCTTGATCCACCCCAATATGTTCAGATACTAGGGTAAGCCTGTTATGGGAAGCCCAATAGGATTCCTTACGGCAAGCATCCTGCGAGCCATCTGCCAAACAAATGACGAGTTGAACAGGACACAAAGTTGTTCCTTGCTCTGTTGGTGCCTGCCAAAATGGTTGTCCTCACTTGTTACTCATTTCCTTGGGGTTGTGAGGTAAGGACCCAGGTTACTGCAGGTGCAGAAAGTTTGAAAGGACTTTCCACAGCTTCTGCACGACCTGATTTTTAGCATCACTTAGTAAGCATGAGGGCTTAAATGATGGTCCTCTACATGCATCTGGCCTTCAGGCCCTTGCTCATCACTGGTGAAAGTGCTGTCTGCTTTTAATGAATCATTGCAAAAAAATGGAAGGGCTAAAAGGCACTATGATTGTAAGTCTGGTGATAATTACGAGTCAGAAAAGACTGAGATATGCTTATATCTCAAAAAATGGTCATGCCAATGCACACAGAAAGAGCTAATCTACAGAGAAACGAATATGGGCTTCAACTGAGCCTTTACTCCTTTCTCAGAAGGCTGCAGGAGGGAGGGTTGTAGGAAGTGAGCTGCAGACCAGATAAATTGCCCAGCTTTCCAGGCTGCGAAAAGACACAAACTCATTGATACCCATTGATACAGAGCTACCTGGAAATTTTCTTCAAAACATACTTGACAAATTACTGGATTTTGATTAAAAATGAAGCATTTCACAATATTTTTAAAAATGCTCAAATTTGCTCATTTTTCTCAAAAATTGAATAATTTAGGAATTCATTATGAAATTCCTGTCCATCTATATTTAGATTATCATGTTTGAATCTGAAGTAGTTAATTTTATGCACTGAGAAACCAGCTATCTCATATAGAAGGAACTGCAAAAATTCTTTTTACGTCTTAAGTTTTCAAATCTTTTAATTTATTTTGATATTACAAACCATCATAGAGACTCTAACTAATAACGAAAAAGCACCCTTCCCTAAACTGAAGCACTTTCAGTGAAATATTATACCATATGGCTAGTCAAATGAAAATTATGTACAGATAAAATAATAATGGTCAACTTAAAATTGATGCCTGAAATAAACCTTTGAAAAGATATAATTTCTTTTTTTCTTAAATCAAATTTATTTCATTTTTTCTTATGCCAAGATATTTTTCACTCATACTTTACTGCAAAACAATCAAAATATCAGTATTCCTACTGAAAAGAGACCACATGTTTTGGTGAAATGGATATGGACATGCAACCAACAACCATTACTGTGATATTTCACGCATCTTCAGAAATATTTCTTCAGTCTTTGTTACAATATCATGGAGTACCATGAAAGCACTGTTGTATTCTGCATTGTAAACAATTTCTGCTGAAAATGAGGATGACCAGAGCATGATCAGGGGCCTGGAACATCTGCCCTATGAGGAAAGGCTGAGCGAGCTGGGCCTGTTCAGCCTGGAGAAGAGATGGCTGAGAGGGGACCTGATCAGTGTATACAAATACCTCAAGGGAGGGAGTGAAGAGAAGGATGGGGCTGGCCTCTTTTCAGTGGTGGCCACGGATAGGACTAGAGGAAACAGCCACAAACTGAAACACCAGAAGTTCCACAGGAACTTAAGGAAAAATTTCTTTCCTATGAAGGTGCCAGAGCCCGGGAAGAGGCTGCCCAGAGAGGCTGTGGAGTCTCCTTCTCTGGAGATCTTCCAAATCTGCCTGGATGCCACCCTCTAGGTGGCACGTGCTCTGGGTGTCCCTGCTGGAGCGGGGTGGGGTTGAACTAGATGATCTCTAGAGGTCCCTTTCAACCTTAATGATTCTACGAAAATTAAGAGCACAAAGCTTTTAGGAAGTTGTAGGCCTTCTTCGGCCTACAAAATATTTCACTTGACTGTTTTTTTTTCTCCCCCAATATTCAGCAAAAAGGCACATTAAAAGTGCCCCTTGCCACCAAAAAGGTGGTGGCACTAATGTATCCCAGTATGAGTTCTCTCTTGCGAATGGACCAAAGTACCCAAATTACTATCATTGTCAGCCTGACTGAAATAGAAAAATGGTGCTCATGAATTCGACACATTCTTGACACAGCTTGTCAGCACAGTGGGTATTATAGGTTTTAAAAAGGGGGCCCATTTTAGTCTCCGACTTCCAAGCATCTCAGGAAAAAATAATAAATGACATCCCTGTAAGTATATAGATGAGTGGATTTAGTACTTTAAAATGGCAGGATTTTCCAAATGTTGAATGAATTTGGCTATGGGCATTTCCCAGGGATGGTAAGGTGGCCGGGGGGAGAGCTGAGCTTGGCCCTGAGGGGCGTCAAGAGGATTTTTGGACAGTCAAGGACAAATCACAAGAGGTGTGTGACAGCACTGGGCTGCAGATGTGCACAGGCGCTTAAGGAATAGTAGCAGCAGGTGTAAATAGTAAGGGGAAGAGCCTGTGGTAGGTAGGTGAGGAACCTCCTAGACCATCCAGAGGAGGACGGCATCCTCCGGCGGCAGGTCTCTCCCAGAGGGTGTTTGCAGCTCACTATGATGCCAGACCTGGAAGCAACTTTGGAGCTCACTCCCTATATTGATAGAGGGGTTGCAATCGATCAGGTCACATTTTCACGCTTACCTTTGCAAATGTATACATTATCAGATAAGTGGAAAAAGAACAAAAGCAAGCTTGCTAATCTTTTTTGCCATCCAACAAAAAAACCCCAGGCACGCTACGATAGCGGGAAATTGAATCTAAAATTATCAGGAAAAAATACACAATGCATGCACAGAATCTTTTCAATACAACTTTTTCATGTGAAAAGAGGAAAGAAAGACTGGAAGAGGACAAACAGAAAGGACTAGTTTATCTCCTGTAAAGAGAGAATTAATATACTCATCTGGAATATTGTAGAAAGCATTAGGATGCAGGGAAGACATCAGGAGACCAGACAGCAAAAAGACTGTGGAAAATATGATGAATTGCAGTAGGAAGGGGCATCGGCATTCACATCCTGCATGAAAATCGGATGGATTTTACCTAAAGGTCAGACCTCTAGACATGAGTAGGTAGCAGAGAGCCTGGAAGATCAGATTATTTTCTCTACCCTTGACATATTCAGCTGAGATAAAGGGCACAACACGGAGTGCCCCATTGCCTGCAGCAATAACCAAGCCCCATGCAATGCCAGGACAGAGAGAACACTGCCTTTAAGTCAACGTTCAAGGCAGTTGTATTTATGTTTCACCTGAAATTGCCCCATTCTCCTCCATTCAAACCAAACTGTAGATAACCTTTGCTCTCTGACAAATCAGATAGATAAAATTGTCAGAGGTAGGAAAAGTTAAAGGGCAGAGGGTATTGCAGACAAGAGAGCAGCTTATGGCAGGTGGGAAGCTCCAGGGTAAACTTAGCCCTTACAAGCCCCAGCACAAAAAACAGGTACAGCTGCTGATCACAGCTCTTCTACAAATAACCAACATGTAACATCAACAGCTTCATGCCTCCCCAAGAGTCTATATTTCTGTTTCTAAGCCCAGGCATTTCAGGTCCCAGGAAAGATGCAGTATTTCTGCCATAATTATACATCAGAAAATGTTACAAAAACAATGTGGCCTCCCAGTGGCTACGAATTACATGGCTAACTAAACATAAACTGGGTGACTACAGAGGCTATTGTCATAAGAAATTTTACAAATACAACAACTAGGACCAACTGCGGCCCTATTAGATCACCGTAACCGCTTTGTAAGCCCTGGTTTTCTGGTGGTGCCTGTCAAGGTTTCCGTCACACCTAACAGAGAGTCCGAACAACTCACGGTGAGCGATGTGACGCATGCGAGTAATCCCACCCTGATTTTCTGATGGCAAGATGGTCATGGCAGATGGTTTTTACAAACATGCCAGCTAACTGAATGGGATTCACTTTTAATAACTCTATTAAGATTGCAGATTGGAGAGAATATATACAGACACTTTCAGAGCGAGCTGCTCAAAGGCTGCTCTAAATCCAACAGCAAGCACGGTGTGTGGCCTTCCCTTCACTTGGTGATGGCTCTTCCCCCGCTCGGGGACCTCAGCTCCTTTCATTTCCTACAGTCAGCACATGCTGGCATTTGGCTCCCCATTCATCAGAAATATAAGCAACAACCAAAATGTCACTGAAATTAATGCTTGCAAAAACAAGAAGGTCCCAAATCAAGGTCTGAATCCAAAGCCACTTTCAGCAAACTGTCTGCAAATAGATTTTTATATGGATTGACCAGATGCAGCTATTGGCCAGCTGTTCTGGCACATACAGAAAACAGTCAAACGTTACAGCTATTTGTATAAAGCAGCCCACAGAATTCCTACTTCTTAAGGCAAAACAGTGGACTCTACAGGCTTTTTTGGCTTTTTATTTACTTATTTGAGCTTTTCCTTTGAAAAAAGTGTTTTTGTTTTGCTTTGTTTTTGCTTTTTATGATTCACCAACCTTGTTCAGAATTTGTCTGAAGAAAATCTTCAGTATTGTATTTACAGATCTACTACTGCAGTGCATTTCTTTTAAGATTCCTTACTAGGGAGGGCTTACAAAAGCAAAAGCCTCTTTGGACAGAAATGAAAGAAACTGAATTATAAACTTACTTCACAAAAAAAACGAAATTAAAAAGCAACAACAACATACAAAACCAGAATATTTTTCAAAATATAATGCACAATTAAATACCACTAACTAGTGTTTTATAAAAAAATTAGAAGAAATTCATAAGGATAATGAGAACATCTATATTCTTATTAGAATAGGCATAAAATTATGCTTTGAGGTGTAAATCATCCCTAAATGTCCTTACTGTGGAGAAAAAAAATCCATATAAAAGAGATTTTTCTTGTTGCTAAACCATAATTTATAGTGGTTTTTGCACTTCAGGATGATTTGGTGCTGACCCCTATCAAATTCAAAATGCCAAACTAGATGATATTACCTAGCATCGTTACATCTTTATGATGTGTGGGATTTGGGTTGAGACCAAAATTCTCAAGTGTGAGTGCTTAAAAATCTGACACCTAAAGACTTAAGGACATCATTATATTTCCTCAGTTACTGAACTCCCTTTGCTCTATTGAGAGACTCATCTGCCCAAAATTACAGCACAGAATATAGCTGAGCAGGGAAAGCAGCAAGGTCTCCTATTGCCTGTGCTTCAATCTAGCACTCCCACATATGAGACAGAATAATTTACCCCTCTGTTAGTGGAGTGCATTTTTTCCTTCTATTTTTGAAGTCTGAGGGAGGAGGAATTGGTTTACTCCAAAGACCTAAGTCTCCATCGTTTACACACTGCTGCCTTTTATTTCTCTGAAATCAATGAACTTTACAAATACTGAAGCAAATTTAATGGGAAGCTGCTAAGATGGCCTGTTTAATGCTGCTTGAAAAGATTCTTCCATCTAAGAGTTCATCATTTTTAAGTGAGGTTATGAATGTGCAGTCTGCCAAACCTGTCAGTTCTTCCCAAAGAAAGGCTACACTTGCTGATTATTTTAGGTGAGCCTGATCTCATGAATATTCATTCTTCAAACCAGATTCACTGCCTCCCAGCTCTTCAAAGTCATTTGATTTCCTCTGCCTTGGGTAATACGAACTAAATGCTCCTTGCAGGAAGGCTGAGTGATAGACGTCAGAAACACTAAATTGCCTCTATAGCCATACGTGCATATGGATTCCCTAAAAGGGTGTTAGACTTAACTAGATTACTCCCTAAATTGATCGGGTAATCAAACAGATTCAAAAGCTGTTTACAAGCCTTGAAGACTCCTGCCACTCTTTGCTGATTTCTATATGTGAATAGTACATATGTTGCAATGTCATTAAGATCAGCGGAAGTTCAGGCGCCTACAGGTACGGGATCAGTCCTTACACTAAAGACTAGTGTTTGGTGCTACGAAGGGACACCTGTAACAACCTGCAAGTGCTCTCCTCGCAGTAAAGCAAGCTTCTATTTTAAGCTACAATGCACTACAGTATAACAGCAGTATAATGGAGCTAGTAAAAATCCCAAATTCTGGACCTGCTGAATTACCAAACCTAGAACAGAATATCCTGGCATGAAGCCAGTGTCAGAGTTAAACCAGACAGAGTTAAGCCAGACAGTGTTAAACAAACACAGCTCGTCTTATTAAGCAAGGCCAGGCTTTCCGCTCAGGAGATGCAGGTGCAGCTGTGGGCAAACAGAGCACAGCAATCCCTTCTTAGCTCTCATAAAACAGGTGTCGGTTGCGAGCGCTTGGACTCCCAAGCCCTCCCAACTGCACGCAGTATTCTTCTCGTGGGTGTCAGCCTCTATACACAACCTAGCAGGTTTGCAGTGTTCAGCACTGTGGAAGATAAGTCTTTGAAGCGGCGTGACATTTCAGGGAGAACTACTGAGCCATCACTTTCTGGCTGGCAAGCAGTACTTCAGAGCCAGCATTGCCTCGTGTAACTGAGGGTGACTGTCAACGAAGGCCACCGCATGCTACGCTGCTCTGTGAACCTTCACAGCCCTGATACACCCCCATGACAACCACGTCCAAAGCAACGAGCTCTTCACTTATTCCCATATCAAGTGGGATGCAAAAACTTAGGATTGAACAGGATTTCTGGGTGAGACATAGATAAGCATGTGCTTATGTATTGCATGGGAGTGGCATGAAAGTTGGATAGTATAGACTGACTGAAGTAGTTTAGTACAGCCTGAAAACCTGGAGGAGTTTCATTAGCTCCAAAAACTCCCCTTGGCCCGTAGCTCCTGCAGCTTCCCCTTCTCACCCACCAATGCTGCCCCTGCTCAAGGTTTTCTGCTTGGAAACATCAGAAAAAAACACTGCGGAGAACAGGGGGGAAGGAGAGCAGCGGGAAGCCTTGTGGATGTGACAGCTGCCTGGCAGCTGTGATTAGAGCTGGGAGCAGCGTCGGGAGGCAAAGATAAGCGGGATGCAAGAAGCAGCTCCTGCTCCTACCTGCCAGTGAGCAGCTTAGCCAAGTCCAGCCTCTCCTTGAGGGCTGGAGCTGCCTTTGCCCTGCTCAGTGACACACGCACCGCGGGGGGCCTTCCCGGAGCGGGCAGGCAGCACCAATCCCACGGCTCCACGTCCATCCGCACCCTCCTGCGGAGCCCTCGGGCTCTGCGCGGAGCACAGGCCGCAGCTGCCGCCAGCAGCCAGGCATCGAGGCCAACGGGCTTCAGCGACACGGCTGTCGCTACAACCTAATTGCAGCCGCCGTAAAAAACATCGATTAGCAGGAAGGGCTTTAAGGAAGTGGCTGCGGTTATTTTCAAGAAAGTGCCTGCTGGAAAAAAAAAAAAAAAAAAAGGATTTGGAAAAGGGCATTCTGAAAAATTATCTTATTTGGATGTGGGTTCAATTATTGTACCTGGCTTGTAACTCATTACTTTGTAGATCAGTTTGCTGTGAACAGTTCTAATTTAATTCAATGTTCAGCTGTTGGATGGATGAACACATCCTTAAACATTACCTATTAATATAGTGAATATTTTGTCGGTATTTTATGAATGTTTCCATTAAGTTAATGATATACTAATAGTGCAATGAATATTTAAAAAAAAACATTATCAGGAACAACAATCACTGTGAAATACCGCAATTCTCCTGTTTTCTCTTGTTTTATGTGGCAAAGGTACTTTGAAAACGGTGAAACATAAGTTTAAATGGTGAATGGCTTCCTATTTTCCAGCAAAAGTGTTTATAACACCGTGCTCTTCTGGGGGTTACTGCCTATTAGACAGACACCTAGAGGGTATGGGCAGCTGTGCACTACGTTCCAGTGAGCCTGTAAAGTCCTCTCCTTGATCGGCTGAGGAGCTGTGGAGCAGGTCAGGAGTATAAAACGGGAGGGCTTTCTTATTTTATGGAAGAAGTTAAAAATCAGAGGAGGGGCTACTGCAAGCTTTATTAGATAACTTTTTTTGAGAAGTCTTTTGCAAATGCAAAGCAGCAGCCGAAAAACACTTTTGCGGTTCAAAAGTAAGCAATATGCTTAACATAACCTGGATCACCACACTGTAGCTCTTTGCCAAATAGAAGGTGTTCTCGCCATGTGAGCGTAACATAAATAACAGACACATAAATATTTTCAATAAAGCATCAATATGACTGAGCAAGGACTGCCTGATTCACAGTCCCACAGCAGGGGGCTGTTTTTAATTCTTTAAGCTACTGATAGTGCCTTCAAGAACTCACTGATCATCATTTTGAGTTTTTCTCTGCTTTTTAAAATGCTCGGGCGCTTTCTGTTCAGATATGTCAGGTTATAGAGCCATCAGGGGCCCTCTATCCACATCACTGTTTACTAAGAGCTAATTGCATCCTGGTAACTACGTGCTGTTTTACAGAAAATCACTGGGATGCCTTCTCAAAATGGACATACATAGCAATATCTGCAAAAAAATCTTTTGCAATTCAGTCTTTGTAGGAATATGAAAATCTATCACTAGTCTTGCTCTACGGTGATGTTATTTTTATTGAACTCAGATTATATTCTTCCTTCCTTGGCCTCCCAGCTCTAATATTATTTTGTTTTGCTTTTTGTCTTGTCTGACTGCTTTCCTGACAGTTATTTCACATGTATGCCTTTAGAATTCCTGTCTACCATTTACAGCTATTTTTTATTTTGGCATTTATGTCACTGCATTTGGGAAAATCTATATAAAACCACAACCCTACAAGAAAGGCAATTTAACAAGCTGCTATGGCATATCAGAATAATTTTACCAGGAAAAATAAAGTAGTCAAGGTGAGAACAACCAACCAAAAAGCACTTTTCAGGCCCAGTGCAGAATTAGAATAGATGAGGTGATGAGGTGCTTTCCAGTCCAAATCTCTAATTTTACAATCCCACATTGCCAGTACCAAATTGTGTGGGGTGTTTATCACTAATAGTTACTGAAACATTTGTTATGGGATCTTCCAGAAATACCAGTCAAATATCCTGGCTATGCACTGGAGCAAGTTGCAAAAAAAAGTCTTTGCCCAAGAAAATTAACAATTTCCGTAGCATTCAGGATGCATCAGGAGGAGAAAAGAGGGGGGAGCAGAGCACACAGGAGCAGGAGCCTGGGGTGAGCGGATGAAGATCTGAGCAAAGAAGCAAATGTAAGAGATAAGTAAGTGGTTTGCCTAACCAGCAACATCAGAAGTAGGAGTAAAAGTCAGATTTATCACAGTTAATACTAAGAATATATTTTTCCCAGTGCAGAAATAAAGCATGGGAAATGCACGGATGCTTCTTACGCAAAAACAGGCTTTTGAAAATTTAATACTGAGGGCCTAAGAGGGTAGATGAGCAGTTCAAAAGCAAGCAGATTCCACAGCAGACTGTAAGATGGTTTAGACAAAAATAACCCTTTGTCCTCCATTTTTAATTCTGAAAAAAAACCCTTACTGCACTGGGATGCTTAAATTAATATTTGTAAGTTAAGATAAAAATATGCAATGATAAATACTAGATGCTTCCTGACAACTGACAGTGACATACTTCTTCCTTTTGGCATTGCAACAAAAGGAAAGTAAGACATATGGGGATTTTGTCCATTTCTACTTTTGATATAAACAGTAAAATACAACATAAGTTAAATCTAATATAGAGCACCATGTTGCTAAGCAAAATCTGGTAAATAATTAGCAGCTCTGAACGACTGTCAGAGTAAATTTTTAATTATCTAGTTCATCAGACTGTAAGAACCAAAGCAGCTTCTTGAGCCTCATGCATCTCTGCAAAATGCTTTGATGAATAATTTTAATTTATCTATAATCACTATGAAAACATTTCCGTGTATTTCTGTCCCCTTGGCTCAGTGTCTTTACTTATCGGTTAGCTTCCTAAGACGCATTCCCATGCCTTATCCTCCAAGTGCTACAAACTTAGCACATGGGGTCACTGCTACCCATTTAAGGCCACCTCCTCTTAGCTTTTAACTCCCATCAGCTTGAGGGGTGATACTGAAAGTTGGAACATCCTGCATGGATGGTGACAGTGGCCGGATGGCTTGTGAGCCACCCCTGCGCACCCCTGCTCGCACAGACACGCGACGCCACCGCACGTGCGCAGGCGCTCGTACCATATGGACAGACGTGCAGGCAGGGTGAGCGCAGGCACACAGGGACGAGTTTCTCTGCCAGTTGATTTGGGAAGACGGCTCCTTGCCAAGAGCCCCGCTGCAATATATGGGCACCCTCAACATCCCAGCGGAGAGCTTAGCTGTTACAGGCTGTCTGCAGAGCGGGGAAGGAACACTGGAGCTCGTTCCAGCATTGGCATAGGGCTGGGAGATGGTACCAGTCATTATTTCACTTATGGCAAATGGACTCTGTACATATGCTTAAAAGCAAAATCCTATGCCCAGTTCTTAGGTTCTCCTCAGGAAAAAATCAGCTCATGGAAATATTGGACCAATTTAAAACCAGTGACTGATATGGTATGAGCCCAGGGATGTCACACTTCTGCCCTGCTAGTTTGTACCATTAGAGATTAATGGCTTTTATTCCCCCCTGCTTTTCCCCCCTCTTTTTATTTGGCAAAGCAAGGAAATCCTTGGATCCTATACTACCATTTGCTACCATTTGCTTATGGTAGCATAAAAGATACAATATTTATTCAATAACAATTCCACCAACCCTGTACTGTGCTTCCTACATGCACTGAAAGGCATCTCTAAATTTAAGGTTTTGCATTAGCTAAAGAGAAGACAGACAATTTTTGTGTAGAGGCAAAGGCAACCCACATCCCTGCAGTTTCCCTGCCTGGTCTTCTGATTAGTTGGCCTCCTAATTATTAAAGCCCCAAAGCACCTGCACATTTCCTGCACAAAGTGTCTGGCTGAAATCCAAAGAGTGTTCATCGTTTTCCAAAAATACTGTAGAACATATGTTATTTTGTCTGAGAAAACAAAGCTGACACTGTATTTAAAATTATATAGGGGTAATATGTAGCCAGAGTAGTTGGCTGCTGGAAGCAAGTTCCACAGTTTAGTTGGAAACTATCAATGTTTGATATGAAGACTGAATGCATTCTTAGACTTTGAACTTGAATGTCAGGGTCTATGATACAACGAACTTTTGCTGAGAAGGTAGGAAGACCACTGGGTAGCTGAGTTTCCAGCACTAAATGTGCCAAAATCTCAAAGTCAGGGAGACAGGGGAGCTGCTTTAATAAATCATTGCCAGAACAGCAGCCAATCACTCTCGATCTTTCCCCAGCATCCTGACGCTCTCCCATAAATGTCACCTTGATTTAAGGCCAGAACAGACCAAAATGCAGAACTGCTGCTTGGCTGAAGCTGCACAGAAAACAAAACAAAACAAAACAAAGCAAAAACAAATCAAAAATCTCCTATCAGACAGAAAGCTTCAGGAAAAGTCATAACAGCAATATGGCACATATAGTCCAGCCAATAAACTACTCTGGTTAGACTCCAAAGACTGCAAAGGCAGGTCACTAACACACAGCAGGAGATGACCCCAAATAGCTTCAGCAAATGAGGGGAAAAAACTTGTTGCAACAAAATTCTTCCCCTCTTTCCACGCTAATAGATGATGGCAGCACTTGAGTTGAACAGCAAGCCAGCAAGTCAGAGATGAAATACAAATATAATTGCAGACAGCAAAAACATTCAAAGCCTGTTGCAATTAGTTAAGTCCCTGCCAGCCTAGGAAACTTAGTCCCCCGCGCACGTTCCAGCCTTCTTGGCTATCACACTTGTTACCACCCACTTCGCACAGCTGAAGTAATTTCTTTGGATGTTCCATTTCAGCAGCATTTATCAGGCTGTCAAAGGCTTCTTTCCAAATTGAATACTGACAACAGCGTTTTGCTATTTTTTTGTCATTTTTGACTACTGTTGCTCTCCCCCAAATTCTAGGCTGTACACAGGAGAGAGTGCAGCAGAGCACAAACATACCAGAATGAATGCAGGTTTGGCAAGATCAATACAAGAGGCTCAAAGACAAGCTGGAATAAAAGGAAAAGCTGCTGAAATTGGTGTGCTGGACAAAAATGTAAGCATGCATATGCAAACCTGAAAGGGAAGGGCAAATATTTTCGAATCTAAGTGGGCAGCAAAAATATGTTCTCACAGAAGGGGTGAATATAGATAGGTAAATTTAGATTTCGAGTAGTATTTCTGCTGAGCTAGAATCCCACCATCGAAAATGCAGTTGCGAAAAGGAAATTTAAAGAGAGGTGATCACTTTGGGAAACTGGAAAGTCTTCTTTTTAATTATGGAGTAACCAGTGTGATCAGATCTCTGTCAGCAAAGAGAACCAGAGCTTATTTTGAAGTACAGCCACCTTCAGATATGTGAGACTACAAGTAAGAGCTTGGCACCCTCTTCTTTGATAAAAAAAAAACAGATGGTGGATATAAGAATAAACAGTCAAATGAAAGGAGCTAGCAAAAGTTAAAAAAAAAAAAAAAAAAAGAGCAAAGTCCAAGAAAGCTGGTCAAACCTAAAAGACACCCCAGGAGGTATAATCGAATGCAATATTGCTCAAAAGAAAAATGCAAGGAGCAAGAAATGACCAATGCGATTTCAAAGTTCGGGAGGTTAAAATAGTCCTTTCTTGCAAAAAGGAAAGAGAGGAAACCAATTAATAATATGGATTCAGCCAAGTCTTGCAGGCACGAGATAACGCCTGAGAAGAAGCACTGTGAAGTAATGCTATCCAAAGGGGGATATAGAAGGCTTTTATAAAAAATATCAGAGGGAAAAACTGGCACTAGGAGGAGAAATCCATTAATGAAGGGGGTCTGACTTTAAATTAACGGGGTTTCAGAAATAACTGGGTTTGTGGCTTCCTCTAAGAATCTATCTTTTACAGGAAAAACAAAAAATCTGAAAAAAAAAGTTGGCTACATAATGAAGGGGTCTTGCTTTACCAATGATTATTGCTTATGATTTCTAAGATTTCTCTCAAATATATGGAAAGATGGGAGAAGGAAGAGCTTCACAGAGAAACACCAACATAATACAGACTTCCACAGAATGCACGAATGATTCTAGATGTTCTTATCCAACAAATCTATATTGTGCCTGCCAAAAATAAGTCATTAAACAATATAAAAATGAAAATATGCTAAGAAACCAAAACTCTTCTGTTTATTTAACCAGTGGAAAATAAAAGGAACCTGGATATTAAAATGAAATGGTGTATAAAGTCTGTAATTTGCTACACACCATGCATTCAGTTATTTATTTTTATTAAAAAAATGACTGCCATGTATTTTTGTAGGGCCTCTGATATGAGTTTCAGGAGATTTCACTAAGATTAGAATATGAAATGGCCTGCCCCCCCGGGCTCACACAAAGGCCGGATGGCGCTGACACGCAGACTTTATTACAAAATGGCAGCCAAACGTGCATCAGAGAGCCTGGAAAATGTAGCATAAAGGAAAACAAACAGTAGCTTTCTGCCACTCCTGCGTATTATTCTGTTCAGCTGAACCTCATATTGCTGGCATAATAGAGCATCAGTTTATCTAGCATTTAATCCAGTGTTCCTCCTAGATCACATTTATCTGCCTAAAATTTTACGCGCTCCAACAGTGGAGGGCGAATTCCCCAGTCCCGCCATCCAAGCTGTCCCCAGCAGGCACGGACGCCTCCAGGACACATCTTGATTTCCGGAGCCTGGTGCTGCACGGCAATTACTGAAACGCCTCTTACAAACGAGAGCATCCCGAGGGGCTCCCGGAGGCCGCTTGGCTGCTGCAGCAGCTGGAGCACGAAGATAAGGCAGGCCCAGCAGCTCGGCCCCATGCCGGGGTCAGCGGGAGCAGCCCGCAGCGCCTCGGGCCTGTGGCTCCCCCCGCGCCAGGCCTTCGTTCTCCGCAACAAGAGGCTCAGCGTTTCCCACCGAGAGGAGCCACTGCATCCATGCCAGAACCAGGCACAAGAGAAATACGTGCCCTTTTCTCAGCCAACAGCCTATCAAATGGATTGAGAGCTGGGCTGGATGATGATGGAGTGTGGTCTGATTTTCCTAGCCTAGTAATGGGAGCCAAAGAGCCAGCACGTTGGCATGCACACTGTCCTCGTCATGGCACGTACGC
>NW_010586735.1:96454-135999 GCF_000705375.1 Tinamus guttatus
CTGCTGAAGTCATTTCTCTACCGTCTCCCTGGAAGCTTCCTGCTCGGGGTTCAGCCCGGCCAGCAGTTGACTTTCTGGCTACCCTTTCGACACACGCTCCTTTGAAGGGTTGCTTAGGAAAGCACTAAATCATTCTGAGTACTCTCTGGCCAAATGTACAGAAAATTTAGAGTGTGCTAACATAATCCTTTTTCTACAAGTTTTTAATGGCAAATGCAGTAGTGTAAGTAGAGGCCCATTGGAGACTCACAAGAAAGTGGAAATCATGGTGGACAGGGTGAGAATTGTTCTTACATCCTTTTTCCTTTCTTTTTTTTTTAAATTGGGACCAAGCATTAAAACGCATATGTTGCATTTTCACCAAATGCAAATGTTTCACCAAAGCCACATAAATCTAAAATCATAGTGATACAACACACTGGTACTCACTCTCCTAACAAGAATGTAAAAAGACAGGGAGAGAAAGACAGAGTAGGATTCATATTTAGCTGGGTTTCCTTATGGAGCAAAGATTTTCTGTAACATGCACATTAATCTACAAATTCCTCCTGAGGGAATTTTCCAGGGTCAAGTGAAAAGAGACAGTAATTTGCTAAACCCGCAACTTAAGCATCCAGCTCTTGGATATAACCATGTATCATTCAGGAAGGTCTGACCACATGTACTGCACAATTCTTTACATTATGGTATGCTTTTGCTAATTATATTTTGGAAATGCATGCAAAGATGCAGAAGCATCAGTAATGTTAAGATCATTCAGGTGTTTTCTGCTTTCTGAAAATATAATTAGTAAACATATAAAAATCTAACATTGTCCTCTCAAAATCTACTTTTATCAACAGTTTTGTTACTTCGGTCTCCATAGATGCAAACACTCATAAAATTAGCAATTCTTTGCAGTCCCCTGGTTTTCCCTTTTCTAGCACATACATTTCCTGACAGCTGGGCTCAAGGTTTCAATTAAAAGTACTACAAATCCTGATGTGAGAAACTTTAGTTGGGATGATTCTTTCTAGGGTTTATGTTGAACACTTATCCCAGCTTACCTAGTAAGACACTACTGAAACAGTAGAATCTATTACTTTTTATAAAATGTACAACTACTGCTCAAATAACACATGGTGGCTTCCCAGGAGCTAGTAGCACGAACAGTAAAATCTTACGAGAAATGAACTTGGTATCTTTATTAGTTCCCTCCCAAATATAATAATCATTGTACATTAAAATGAAAGCACTATCCTTTTTCTTGTACTGTTCTACATGAATGAGCGTATCCTAACATGACACTAATGATCTTAATTTTTAAGATACTGGACTAAAATATTGGCGCTACCACAGAGATTGCAAAAATGTGAATCAGATCTGCATTTTTCCCTTCAGCATGGGACTAATGAGTGGTAACTCCAGTTATCAGTGCAGTATAGTGCAGACATTAGATTGTTTCTTGTCATACCTACTGAATTATACACAAGCACTTTTAAATGTTTCTGTGAGTATCTGCTTCTGTGTATATCATTATACTTATTGCATGGAAGAAGAAGGGGATGAACAGGGCAGAGGGCTGAATAAGCAGGAAAAAAAGCCAGCTTTATAAGGAAAGCTCGGTGTATAAAGGTGAATATCATCAGCAAAAATTCTGAGATCCTTAAGTTGAGGACTGTATATGCAAGAAGCAAAAGCAATCCATTCTTAATATTACTTAGGATATGTTACCCAAGTGTACTTCTTTTATTTTCCAAAAATCTGTGTCCTACAGAAAATAAAGACGAATGTATTTTTTGATTTTTCCCCTTAATTTTCAAAAAACTGAAAGGTTCATATTGGCCTGACATCGCAGTTAACTACAGGAAGGCCACACTGTGAGCTCAGAAATGCCCTAAAGCAAACTCAGAAATCTTCTCCAAATTGAAGGGCAACAAATGTATTCCTTAGGCAGTTTAATATTTGGTGAATGAACTCGGTATCCGGCTTTTACCACTGTTTTTATGAAGGATGGAGAACAACTGAGATTTTTAGAGCAGGCCACGGTGGAGAAAATGCTTGCCATGTCCCTGCAGCTACAAGAGAGCCAATATTACTTAAAATCACTACACTACCAAGTTCCCCTCATATCAGAACCAGGTCTACTGGGAGAAGTGGAGGCCCTGTCAAAGTGTTACGGCTTGCGGCAACCTGCTGGTCAAACCAACTTCCGACTGAGGCCTAATACTGCACGCGGAGCTCCTGACCAGCCACCTTCAGGATTCATCCCCTTCGGGCCGAGTTGTACAAAATAGCAGATCCAAGAATCTGACAGAGTATCTTCAAAGCAGCAACCCCGAATTCATAAACTATCCATCATAAGTCGCCTGTGGCGTAGGCAGTTTTCACTGCCCACACTGCAATTCTGCAGAAATTGAGTCAAAGCTCTTGGGGTTACTTAACACTACTCAGCGATTCAGCAGCACCCTGGAATGACACTCTTATAAACCAACCCCGTCTTCTTAGGAGTTCCCAGCATTTCCAATCCAGTAGAATCATTTCCAAAGAAAATATGATGGGTGATTTTATGGTTTAAAAAAAAAAAAAAAGGTTTAGGGAAAGGTAACAATTGAGTTAGAAACTTAGTTTTCACAATATATAGAAGGCTTTAAATTAACATTGTCAATATACTTTATTATTTAATACACACAGTTATGTCTCCTACATGATGTACCATTGAGTTTATCCATTTTTTATATTCATCCATTTCTCAAGAGCATTACCATATCATTAATTTAAATGATTATAGAGAGGGAGAGATGTACAAAATAGGAGACCACAGATTTCTTTCCTTCCTGAACAAAAGGGAAATACTTGTAAAATACAGTCAATTCAGTTATTTTTTCTACATCAAAAGATTTGGGTCATATGTTACACACTACACTAAGGCAATTCTTTTCATGGAAGGGAAGAATTTTAATTCAAGAAAAGAGAGAGAGAGAGAGAAAAAAAAAAAAGAATAATTCCTAAACCTTGAAGAACACAGTGAACTCTCTTTTAATGGCTTTGCTGCAAAGAAAGTTTAGCTTTCCTAAAATGGAGGCTTTCTGGAATCTTGGGAAAGCAATTCCTTCCACGAAGGAATGACCTTGTTGTAGCTGATAGGACGATGCTTGGGTGTGTGGTTTCCCTGCAGTGCTCCACTAGAATTTCTTCCATTTAAAACAAAGTCAAATCTAGCAGGTTTTTTTTAATATTCTTCAAAACAGGTGAGTTTCAGCTTATTTAAACTAAAAGTTAGCTGCCTAGCTACTTACTTGGTATGATCAATAGAAAGAGGTAAGAGCCTCCAGAGGGTAGTTCAAAAGCCACGAGGATTTATACACATTTACTGATCACTTGTCTCTCATAAAACATCTTATTTCCTCCTGTTACCCCAGTCACAGACCCCTCATTAAATTTTGTCTACCTTGGCATTTGAAAGTGGCAGCGACTATCTTAGAAAAAGACCTAGACTTCTTTTCAAAAATCACAATACAGACAGTCCACTTTTTTCCTCATGGCTTGATCCTGAAGAAGTTCATGGCCTTGGCACTAAAATTGTGTGCACATTTCTTTTTCGAATCAATAAATTCTCAGATCTCAGGCTCTGGCTTTCAACATTCATCTGTTCATCAGTGAACAGTCTGGAGATAGGCACTACATTACAAACTGTTTTTCCTCTCTCTGTTTCAGCGATTGGTTCAAATCCTCCCAATTTTAAGTATTTTATTTCATGTATAAGTCAGTGTACTCAATATCTGATTTAAAATTGTAGGATATTCTAGTAAAAAAGACTCTAGCTTATATCAATAAGATTTATTTCTAAATAAAATACTTTGAGAAATAACAAATACCTGTTCTCTCAGTCATTGTACTTCCCAGGACAATGCAATCATTTTCAAAGCTACACGTGCTTTTAAAATTCAATAAAGCAATTTTTCCTTTCATGAATATATCCACTCAGCAGTTAATAGGACTTGCAGCCATTTTCTATTCTCTTCTGCAATATGAAACAGATCTGGAGCATAATGCACCCAAAATGAATTTAAGAGAAAGTCTAATTACATGGAAATTAAAGCTGGTGCACACAGGTAACAGATTAAAAGCTTATTCCTCTAAGTGAATTTTAACTATGCAAAGTTATTTTTTTACATTTAATTCAAATAACATATTTTAGATCATAAAATCCACTAAGCAGGTTTGAATTATAACTATATCCTTTCGCACAAAACTTCTTTTGCAAAACATACTGAGGGTTCCCCTCTTAAGTTTACACATCTGATCCTGCTTAAACTGTTATGACAATCTTTTGTTTACAAAGGAAATCTTTGAAGGCTTAATATGCTAACAATTAGATACAGATGAGATTAGTGCTGTAACTTCAAAAGAGAACAAACTGCAAGCACATTGCTGCACCAAGTGCTTCCCCACAAGGAGATGAAGCTCTCAGTATGGATCCACATGAGGGGCAGGAAGCCTCCAGGATGGATGGATTCGAGAGGGAGGATCCACTTGTTCTCTTAATCAGAAGAAGACTCAGAAGTGACAGAGCTAAAACTTCTAAAGTAAAATGTTGATACAAGCGAAAAGAGGGATTTTATTTTTTTGGTCAAAGAGAAAGGTGAACTTATGTTGGCACTTCACAGCAAGCGTCACACAGCAAGAGGCCTTCTCCCCCCTGGCTGGTGGCTCTTGCTGTAACCTGCCCAACTTTCCCTTCACAAGTGCTCACTTTGAATCCAATAGTTGCCTATAGCCCATGTTCAAAGTCCATTTTTTTTTTCCTGGAAATTAAAAGGTTCTCATGTTTTTTAACCTGCACATCTTTAAAGACATCTTTCTTCTTTCCATTTTTAGTCATAAGTAACAGTCCATGACCAGCTTCTGGCCACACCCTGGCTACCTGGCTTAGCCAGTAATGATAAAGCTTCTTTTTGCCAATGCAAACTGCCAGTGCAAAATGTATCAAACATCCCTGTGCTCCTGCAGCCCCAGGAAAGCCAGGGCTACGGTGTTGCCCTACGGGCAGCCCACTGCAAGTGAAAAGGCCCAAGCCCTTCCCTTTCCTGATGCCCGTTCGCAAGCCCTACAGCTCAAACAGCAAATAGGTTCTTGCTCCCTTAAGATGCTAAACGTAATTTATCTCTATCCTACCTTTCACTACCACTTTTGCCCGCTTGCCAGCCAAGAAGAGCAGCTGCTGTACAACAGCTGGATTCTCTGCTGTGTACCAACAGGGCACAGCTGGCAGGAGGGACCACTACTGCCTTTCTCCATTACCTCCTGGGCACCATGGTGGAGTGCTCTGGTTTTACTGGTGTTTCTCTTTGGAAAGGTAAGCATTTTTGATAGAGTTTCAAATGAAGTACTTGCTATGAAAGTGTTAATGTGAGCATTCTTATAAATTCCTATATTTTGTTTGCCAAGCGTGTATGTATAGACGTATCAAGTAATACCTCAATCTGGGAAGGACCTATTATAAAGACAGTTCTTCAGTAAATGACTTAAATAATAAACAAGAATATTTTACTCCACGAGGAAGTGGATCTGAGGATTACATAAATCAGGACAATTTAGAATAAAAGATAACTTAGTGATCACATGATGCGGCATTTCAGACAAAGAATTTTAAAAATCACATTTTTTATGTACAGACTCATGAAGCATCCAAAACAGGCCATATTTGCTAATGCCAGAACTATAACCTCAATTGTGCCTATTTTATTGTACATTTTGCTATCATTTTTTTAATAGCCATGCAGGAGAATAAAATTGCAGAATTATTTCCTCCAGCCATCAACCAAATCAAGGCATTTTAAAGGACCTGGAATGTTCCTTGACTTCAGGACTCAAATATGTATCGCTCACAAAAGATTCAAATTCTTTCTTTTTTAGGCCTGGGGTACTTTGGGTAACAATCCATATCTTGCTGTCAGTGTTCTGCTCTAACACAAGTGAGAGAGACATTAGTCTTTGCTGATAGCTATGAATTACAGTAGTGAACTGCAAAGGTCCTGCTACGGAAACTCCAAACTGTCTTAGGTAGATGTTACTCAGTATACCGGTACCTTCTTTGGAAATAGATTATAATCAAAATAAAAGGCCTTTTGATCGAAGAGAAATATTAGCAACCTATTAAAATACACTATAATTTTGACTCTCTTCAAATAATTTGTAAGTATCTAAGCCTAACTTTGAGATAAGCAGAAATAAAGAATGCAGATAGAAGACATAACATTAAAACACAGATCCACACCATCCACTTTGAAATGTGGATTTGTGAGAATGTTAAATGCTTCAGCCATAAACAGACATCCTTCAGTTTAATGACACTACAGCAAATTACACGCTCAGCTCATTTAGCATCAGGAGTGTAATTCACTTCCATTCCTCACAAAGACTAAAAATTTATTTCTGTGAATTTCTTTTTCATAAAACTGACATGAATTGATATTGCCCTGTTTTCTGTCACTTGAAAGAAAAATGAAAAGGAAAAATCTTCATTTGTCCTTCATTTCACATAAGCACTTGCAGCTTATTCTAGTTTTAAAGTAAACATCTGCCACCCACTATACTTGCCTTTACTGAGTGCCATTTCCTTACGCAAGTTGGGCACAAATAAGTATTTCTGCAGACATGATGCTGTAGGGTCATGACAGTTTAACATACTAACGACAGCATGCTAACAATGCAGTTTATTTGCCACTGATATTAATTTAATATTTGAACTTTAAAACGTACACAGCTGTTAAATGTCTCTTTGTTTTGGTTTGTGGTTCTGTGGGCAATTTCTACAGAGAGATAAATCAACTGAAGGAAGGGGACAACCCCGTAGCGTTAGATTACAAGCCTGTTCCTCTGCCTACCTTATATTGTCCAGATCCTTATCTTTGAAAAGACAAGCAGAAATGCTCAGTTTAAACACAACTCTTCCGAAATTAATAATGCTGCAAAATATCAAGTTACAGAGACTTTTCGCTACAGTCTTTTAAATAAGGCATTTATCCTCAAAGAGTCTTGAATACTTAACACCATAATGTGCCAAAATACTCAGGAGTGCTTCTTTTGACATAATTATTAGACATTAAAAGTAAAGCACACACAGATTTATGCTTTGGATACTTAAATTCAGCATCCTTAGTTTGCAGAAACACAGTAAAAATTAAGAAATTGAAAAAGAAAATGAAACTGATACTTCAAAGTAGATACTTCTACCTAGCAACTTTTTTGATAGCGTAACAGATGCCAAAAGGAGGGAAGATTTATATCAGAGATTATGGAAATGTAAGATCATTTGAGAATAATAAAAGCAAATGGTGGGAAATGTTAACAGTAACAGCTGTGAAAGGAAATTATGGAAGATTAAAAGTGGAGAAGATAACAACAATAGTAAAAATAGAGTTTTAAATTTAAATTGCTCCACAAGAGAGATTCTTTAATTATGCTTTTTGGAGATATTTGAGTAATAATTGCAAAAACAGTGAGGTGTAGATATTTATAATTCTGCCAGTGTCTTATGAACACACTAAACACTATAAAATCACAACCAGGAAAATTATAGCAGATCACATGATCGGGTAAACCAAGCTGACTTTAAGAGCTATAATGACTTTTTAAATTTGTGGCACACAACAGCAACCCCAGGCATACTTAGCAATGAAGGCAGGTGCAGCAAAACTATAGGGAGCCTCCATACAAAGCTCAGTATAACAGAACTCTTGCTTTTTTTTCCCCCAGAAAGTATTAGAAGTATCTACTTGATGTTTTGCTTGCCCACTGGACTGCATCCAAAAGGGTTAAATCCCCAATGGCATTAGCCATTAGCACTGTCTGCTCTAGGATTTTAAGTTACTCCTTGTGATCTCTTTTGGCTTTTTTCTGCTACCACCACCACTATGAAGCAAAGTCCTGGGTTCAATGCCCTGAATTTCCAGAAATATAATATTCCAGCTCAAGATTCATCTGCTCAAACAAATACCAGAAAAGACTTATAGTCATTCAGGCAGGAAGTTAGTTAATAAGCTGCAGGCCAAATCTGAGATTATTTTATTATAATTATGATTAATAATGTACTATAGTGATTATGGTTTGGCTGAGAACAAACAAGCCTGCCTGAGCTAGGCTAAGATAACTGCCAAATATCTTCTGCACATGTGGCAGATGGTGCAGGCATTTTAAAGACTCCCTGTGCATATGAACTCTGAGTCGGTGCAAATGGGGCTCGGATCCAGGCAAGGAGGCAGCAGAAGCAGCAGTTCCCATTAAAGCTTCTCAAGCAGCTTCATCCAAAGCACAGGTGAAAAAGGTGCAGTCAAGGGATGAGAGGGGAATGTGGTTGCACGTTTATTGCTATGATAGCAATGATATGATAGCAAATGATTTGATAGAAAAAGAATCTGATACTATGTGCTAAATTCACCTGGTACAGGGGGGTGTCAGAACAACATGGTTAAACTCAGTGGAGCTATATCCCCTTCTAAAAGGGATTGATTAAACTACCTTTAAAAAAAGTTTATATAGACAATACAGGAACTATCACAACTTACTTTTCAATTGACCTGGGGTTTTGTTTTGTTTTGTTTTTGCCAAGAACATAATCCATTCTATTTGTTTACGTCTAATCTCTTTTGGCTCATCTTACTTTGAAAAAGGTTTTGAACTCCAAGAATATTCCTCAAATACTCCCTCTATGAATCCCAGGGGGCAAATGCTAGAATGAAGAGGAGGAAGACAGAACAATAAATGAAAAGCAATAGCATCCCACAGAGAGCTCTCCCAGGCGTATCCCATATTACACCCACTACAAACCATCCATCTTTCTACTCTAATGAATTTCTTATGATATTTGAAGCAAGGTAACTTACAAGGAAGATGCACTTAGAGACCCCCCAAAAAAGTCCAAATTACAAAAAAAAAAAAAAATGCAAAAGAAGAAAATACAACTGTCAACATCTAGTGCCCTTCAGTGTCCTTTCATCCTTTCCCTGAACTATCATAATTCTTTCAGCACAACAAGCAATTTCACCATGTCCCTTTCCAAAGCGATATGCTTTCTATAGCAAAACACAGGCAATATTTGGGCCTTAGCTAACGTTGCGTTCACGTTTTACTTTTTATTACTAATAAAATACTACTTGCCCTATGAACAACTCCATCATATTATCTGGATGAGCACCCATAGGCTAAGTTACCTTAGCGACCTGCCTGAGGGAGATGCTTCAACAGTTGCTCTTTGGCATTCACCAGAGTGGCGCAAAGAAGCAGATTGAACCTGAAACTCTTTGGAGTGGAATGACTCGAGTTGTGGACCTGATTCTCTTTTACACCAGTTCCATACCTCTACATTTAATAATTTAACGCTGGTTTATCCATGAAATAAGAATCAGACTGAAAGCATGCCTCTGCCTGGAGCGGCATTACCCTTGGAAACATCATTAGCCCAACCTACCTAGTGACAGCTCACTAACAGAAAAAGCTATAAAATGTTCACAGAAGCTGTAACGGAGGTTGTCAGGGAAAACCCAAGCTCAATTATCATCAGGAACATGAGCTGCTGTCAGCAAGTTGCTGGCTGTAGTGATAGACAGAATACTGAAACTTGGTTCCTGTTAATGTAAATTAGATATTTGCAGCATATCATTTATTTTCTCCCTGCACAGAGATGCCAGCACAGTTCTTTACAACAGAAAGGCCATGGAAAATCTTGCCACTTATGACAAAAGATTAATGATAATATATACAGCAGGCACATGTCCTTCAATAGACCACAGGGTTGACGGAAAGGGCAGCAGTCCTTTTCCATGGAAGTGCAGCATATGGGTGGCAAGGCATTCCTTGAAGCCTTGACACAAACTCTATTATTTTTCCCTCAGAGTGCAAAGTCATCTCTAAAATGCTACATGGGATAAGATAAAATTGCAGGTACCTGGGCTGCTGTTAAGGACCAAAACCTACCCTGCCAAACAACGAAATAATCTCAGCAATCTCCGTATTGCTTCTGCCACCTGATTTCATATCATAAATGTAACGTGCATTGTTGAAGAACAGGATAAGCAATTATTATTTTTTTAGTGACCTACTACAGTTTTTTATGACCCATTTTGGCAAACATAAATTTTGTTATTATCAGAACTCATAAAATGAGCAGTTTTTCACGCTTCATAAACACGTTCTTGCTGCTTTAAGGCATAGCATACACTTATATACAAACAAAAAGCTGTGTCAAAAGAACATGATTAAGATTGCATTAAAATGAACAATTGAAAAGACTTGTCAGACAACCGTAATTTAAATCTCTTATACTTGTGCGTAATGATAACGTATTTAATTACAAGATAGTATACCATATTTTCCATGACACCTCTTTTTGGGAGGTCCAGAATTGCCAGGAGTCTTGCTTTCATTCTTGGTGCAAAGGGAAACAGTTGTTACATATATCCTCCTTCACATCTGTGACCGTAAACTCAAAAATCTGGGGCGTGCTCATGCCATTTGCTAATGCCAAGAGCAGTTTGAGAACATACAGTGAAGATGGAATATATGGAAATTTAAGTTGCTGAGATCAAATAAATCTTTCATGAATATGCATGAATCACATTTTTTTGTGTGTGTAAAGTTGGTCAATTTTTCTCTCCAGACTAGATCCTTGACTCAAAATAAATCTCCTGACAAATCTGAAGTCCCTGCTCCAAAGCTTAACAGACGGTAGACTTGGAGATGAAAGACTCAGAAACAGCACAGTAGTTTTTAGCCTTACATTTTCTAGCCAGCCTGACAAAACTATACAAACAAACCAAAATAGATTTGTGTACTGGGAAGTGCTGGATAATCTTATTAATAGAGAACTGATGACAGTTTTCCTGTAGTAACATGCAAAACATCTAAGTACCTGCAGACTATGCAGATCAAATTAACACATACATAACTCTTGAACATAAAACAAAACCATGGATTTTTCAAGTGATAGTTGAAGTTTGAAGAATATGAGTAAAATTTAAAAATCTCTAAATTTGGACCTCCTTTTTCCAGGGAAAATGTGGGTGGCTTGAAATCTGGGTGTGAATACTGCACCGTGGGAAGGCTTATAATATCTTTGAGTCCCAGGTGAACGAAAGACATGGAGAAGCACAAAAATGTGGGTGTCAGCAGCATTCTCTGACTTTAATTGTATGATTCCCATGCTTCAAATTTTCCACCCTCTCTCCCACTTTAAGATTAAGGTTCTCCTTCTCACATACACAGCTCCACAAAAGTCCTCCTGCCCACATCTCATTTCTCATTTTCTCCTTCTGTTGCTGAGTTCTATCCAAATTATTTTCTTAAACGCCCACCTTGCATCTCTGGTCCGTGCATCACGTCGGTTCCAAAGAACCAAGCAGCATTCATTTGAATTACTATCTAAAAAAGACTTTTTTTTTGCAAGGTCAACAAATGATAATATATTACCTAAAGAAACATTCTTTTTTTAACTAACTGGACCTATAGATGAAAATTGTCTCCTTTTTCCGAGTGCACAGTATTCACTGTTCGACTAAGCAGATTGTATCTATCTATCTGATCTGTTTCATGGATATACTCTCACCAGAAATCCATGAAAAGTAAAAAATAATATCATGGATAGGTTAATACCCTAAAACTTCTTCAACTAATTTGCTGGATTTGTAAAACAAAAGCCACTCTTTGAACCTTTCGTCCCTTCATGATTAAAAACATTTTATTCCTTAAGGGAAAACTGATTAAAGAAAGATGGGACTGAAATCAAACCCCTAAATCTGAAGACTGCCAAATGTTGCAGCTGCTCTTTATCTATATGATGGTCTGATCAAAACCCCAGAGCTGACATCTGTAGGTTCTGCAAAAGCTGGGTTATGCATTTATATTACCCAGAAGTGGACACAAGCCACAATGTCTGAATCTGCTTTCAGCTCAAGGAAAACATCTCAGAGAAAACCCCTGCCTAATCTGGACAGGTACCAGTAGAAACACATGTTTATGCCTACGCCTGTATGCAAGTTTATAAGGGCAGGACAGTGTTTTCTCCATTTTTTAAACTGCACAGAGAATCGGATACAAGCCCACCCTCATTTCCCACTTCCCAGGGGTCTTGCTTTCTTCTAACACCACCAGAGGTCCAAATGGGAGGAGAAGAAGAGGGCGTCATCACCCCAGGCAGTCCCAGGTGTTCTGACCTGCTGCAGCAGGCACACGCAAACTCTGCTGCATTTGGACCTCATGTATCTTCCCTGCCCCACACCCACCAGCTGGCAAGGCAACCTGTAAACTCCTGCCCTATTTCAGAGGTTTCAGATTGAAGATTAGGTCTGGGCTCCTCAATATTTTTTCTTATATTTTCAAATTTATCCTCCAAGTTCCTTTCTTCTGTGAGGCACTGGCTTTTTCCCACTGCAGTACTTGATATACTCTGCCCTGCACCCAAAAAAGTAGCAGTTTCAGAAACGCACTTTCATTTGCTATTCCGCATGAACAAAAGTTTGATATGTCAGCAAGTGTGAAGGATGAAAAAATATCTGAAAAATCTCAGGCAGCTTCACACTAAACAAAGCAGTTACCTGTCAGCGTCCACAGTCACGTCATGAACCCCTCTCTGAATGACGTCTCGAGAAGCAGCTAGGTCTGGAATTCGGTTCAGGCTTCTTGTATATAGGTTGAGGCCTCCATCTGTCATGTACCTGAAAATAAATGTGTGGTCAATCAGTGGGAAAGGCAGCCATCTGGCCACTGTGTTTCCTTCTGAAGTTAATTGACTGTAGAATTCAAATGTCTAAAGCTCGTAGACCTGTTAGCTCGTAGACTTCTTCTAAATAGTCTCAGCTTGTGTGTCCAGTGCCGTGAGATGAGCTACATGCTTATTTTCTAGCAACTTTCGTCTTTTTTGATGGCTTACACAGAAACCTGTTTTGTGAAAACCTATTTAGAATGAGGCCATCAAGTATCTCTCTAAGTTGACTTTAAGTATTGCAGTCTTGTCAAAGAGCTGCACCCGATCCAAGAAACTTCACTCTGGGGGAAAAGGGGAGGAAAATAGTGTCACCCATTTACATCGGAGGGTCAATAAACCAAAACTGAGAACCAGTTTTGTAGTCCCTCAGACATGAGGGCAGACATCCTCTGTAGCCCTTATAAAAGCAATTAAAGAACCTGTTTGTTTATATCCGTGCTCCTTCTCCTTGATTCTACCTCTTCACCTTCTAATGAACCACTAATGAACTGAAAAGAAAGGTCAGCAGTGCTTACTCACTAGAGAGCTATTAAAAGTTTCAAGAAGCAGCCACAATTCCTGAAACACCTACCTAGAATTTGTCTCTGTAAGGGACTTAAACTTTGGTGCTTATAATTGAGCCATCCAACAAACCCCTCCAGCTCTGCAGATCTGCCCATTTTTTCTCAGAATACCTTGCGTTAAACCTTCTTTCTTCTTTTGCTCTTCTTTTTACCCCTCCCTCTTCCTGTTTTATGGTATCTTCAGTACCATAACCCACTACGCAGTTGGCAAATCCTTCTTTTCAAAGGCTCCCACACTTCTATGGCACTGCACTAGTTATAATATTAATATGGATATACACACACAGAAACAGAAATTTAGGAATACCCCAGGAAAACTATTTCAGGTAAATTTACAAGCCTCCTGAAAAGGGCACTGTCCCCATCCTGGGAGGAGGGTTAAAATGGCTGACTGGAGCTCACCCACAGTTCACACAATCTTCAACAGCCCTTCTCCTAGACCTATAAAATGAACAGTGCCACTCAACATACACGGGTGAGGACAGGATTTTCCGAAACCCTGGTTTCTGGGGCCTGCAGAAGAGAGCTTTGCACTTTCTTTCAAAGGTAAAATACTACCTTACACACTACTTTGCCCTTTTATTAAAGTCACAGCTTGGACTCTCTGACAGATTATGCATCGAGAAGTGAATTGTGCAGTAGAGGCCAAGGCTCTGAGACAGTATATTAAACTGAGCTGCAGTTTGAATGAAATCCAGGCTATATGGATTTTTTTCCCCTGTATAAATAAGGCCTGAGTGGAGAGGCTTAGCAAGTGCAACAGGCCTTCTCCACACTGATTCCTAATTACTACTGCACTCCTACCCCCAAGTGTTTAAAGTAATTAAACTGAAAATGGGCGAGGAATAAGGGAGATAAGACTTTACATGGCTCAATGAATCCTGGATTTTCAGAGCATATTAACTTACTTTTAACATTTAACATACCTAAAAATGTGAACTGAGCACAATGCAACTTACTGTCTATTGAGTCATCCTTATTACAGATGCAAAGAAAATTCACACAACAAGATGACTATATTCATTCTCTAATGTGATAAGCTAATTAATACAACTCATCAGGCACTGCAAAGGGTTCTCCCCTGCCTTTTTTCCTTTTCTTATTTTTTTAATAAGTATATACATCCATCAAAAACATAATTTATACTTCTTTTTTGGAAAAAGGGTCTTAAGACATTGAGGTCTTATATTTTCAAGATTGCTGTTCTCTATTTGGATCTTGCAGTTGAGTGACTCTGAGCTCTTCCTACTAATTCCCTTCACTTCACTCTCTGTTCTAGCCCACCTGAATACGGCACCCAATTTCCAGCCTCTAATGCTATGCCGTAGACAAGCTTCCCAGCAGGACTCCATTCACACATCACAGAGAGAGTGTTATCAGGAAATACAGAAATATATTTCTTTTCTTGTATCTCTTTCTAGATATCCACCACTGGATGGTACTTGAGGTGAGATACTACACTGACCAAGCCCAAGTCACAGACTTACATTTGTTTTAGGAGCGCAGCACGTCCTATTTGCTTGGCCACTGTTTATCATGGCTATGCACCAGCCCTACAGATTCCATAGGCAGCAGGAGTGCCAAACACATACAGTGCCCAGGAGTGATGTGGCTGTGGGATTTTCATTCCAACCAATACTCCCTCAGCTATCAAGCAGCCTTGAGATGCCAACAATGTTTCCACTGAAGTAACATTTTAGACAGCATTGATGGCTAAGTTAAAAAGGGATGAATCACTAACATGGTGCTTTTTCTTTTCTTCTTATTTGATGCTTTAAGAGTTCTGACATACATAGAAATTAAGTGATTTATGTTCATATGATTGATATAAGAATTCTTACACAGTCATTTGAAGCTAAGGTGGGTTTTTTTTCGGCTGTCTCAACAGAAAAGGCCTATATTAAACATAACCATAAATCAGTCAGAAACAATCACTGGCACACATAGAGACTTTTAAAAAACCAAAAAGTCTCTTCTGTAAAGAAAGTCAAGTAAGTTCCACATGAAAAAAGTACAGCAGTCCCTCTCAGTATCAGACAGAAATCAGTTCCCCAAAGTCAATCAACTGAAGAAGAAAACAAATATAGACAGGAAAGATAAAAAATAATTGTCATTTTTTCTACTGAGTAAGCCAGGAGAGTGACTGATCTATTTGTATCTCAAAAGCTATTCCTACAACTGAGATGATATACACAGCTGAAAAATTGTGGTAAAAGCCTATCCTACAGACTAGACTAGACAACATCTAAAGTGGAAACAGAGAAGCCAGGCCTGTCAGCAACTGCTTTTTGTTAGCTGCATCCAATATCACTAGAATCTTAAAGAAAAAATAAAAATACTGAAAGAGGACCCATCCCAAGGCAAGTCGTACAAAACGATGGCTTACTAGACAACTGAGAAATTCCAGTAAAAAGTAATAGGTACTTCTGCTCTAATTGCAGTAATAGGAAAGTTGGGATGATGCTAACAGAGAAGAATATTCAAAGGCAGGTAAGAACATCACTGTCAGCTTAGCAGCTTGATTTTGTGTCTATGCATGTATCATGTGTTTTGTTTATATCACATAGCATCCATAATGAAACTTGCTCTTGTGTGCCAAAATCAGTTATGGAAAACCCTATCGTGGTTATCATGGTTAACCCCATTAACCCTACTAATGAGCTCTAATCACTCATTAGTTTTAAAGGGGCAAAATGCTGCTTACCCACTGTTGATGTCATCAGCTCTGAGACTTTTCCCGAGGATGTCGCCATCGCTCATGTAGCCGCCAACGTCCACTTCAGCAGACATCTCCAAGTCGCCGCCGCCTTTCTCGCTCACGTCCATCTGCGAGATGTTCCCGAGGCGGGAGACGGCGGCTCGGCGCAGCGGCGTGGTGTACATGAAGCGCGACGGGTCCGTGTGGATGAAGCGGGTGCCGGCGCTGCGCGCGTAGCCGGCGCCCATCCGTGGTCACGGTGCTGTCGAAGGTTGTCTCCAGCGTGCTGCCGAGAGGAAAGGGGGGAGTCAACCCGCTGCGCTTGCTCTGCTCCCGAGAAATAAGGAGAAACGGAGGCGCTTGTGCGTGTGCTAACCTCTTATAAAGTAACCTGGAAACAACGTTATAGGCACTCAAATACAAAGTGATATCCAGCTCTGTGAATGATTTTATAAGACAGACTTGAACGGAAAAACATATTAAAGTCACATTTAAGGTGTTGAGGCAATCAAGACAACATTATGGACAACACCACCGTTAATTTTCCCTCACGAGCCTCTCAGTCATACAGCAGGTGACACCCTCTTCATCCCCAAGTTCTGCACAAAACCCAGGTACCTGTGGCTTATCTGGGTCCCTCTGAGGCTGGACATAGTTTCTTCCAAATTCTGCCTCAGGTCTGCTATATTCTTTACAGTTCGCATTCTTCTTGTTTCAGGGTCTTCCCCTGGAAGAAAACAACATGAGCCTATATTTCGGTGTACCCAAGTATAGAAGGTTAAATGAAGTGCATTGATAGTGAAGAATACATACAGATGTTATATTTCTAGTCTGTGTATCTGTTCTTTTAACCTTTTAAAAATAAAACCTCATCCTTTCAGTAATAAAACACACATATGCTTGTAAATAAAATGTGATACGTAAAAAAAAAAAAAAAAACCATTTAAAAGCGTTCTAGTGAAGTATCCCTGATAGAGCCCAAATATATTAATGAAATTCAGATTTACAGTGTTTGGATTGTTATCCTCTGTAATCAAGGCAGGATGCAGTCCCAGACCACTTGATACATTACACAGTCTCTTTCTCCTCCTTGACATTTTACATGACTTAGTAGGAAATAAAGCCACACTAAATCCGCGTCTGGAAAGAAGTGGGATGACTGTTATAACAACTTCTCAGTATGCACTTAACATCCAGGCTATTTCAAAGTACTCCTTAAGTCAGGCACTTACTAACGCATCCTTCCTCAAACGGAATAGTTTCCTGAAGTGAGGGATTATTTTTCATGTGTTTTACTGGGGATAAAAATCAAAACACTCTAAGCACACATATCATTTATAGAATTATGGATTTTAACGGCCTTCAGAGATGCATTGGGACAATCTACTCTGGTTTCCTGAAAAGCAAAGCCCACAGAACTTCACACAGAGCATCTGGAATCACAACTACTTCACGCAATTGAAAAAAATAAAAAGAAGAAAAAATAAAATTATATATTCTGTGTTGCAAAAGGGAAATCCAATAAAAGCAATCTGCAATATAAAGATTTTGTAGTGATAAAGTAAGATATGGAAATGGACGTGTTCCAGCATATTCATATACTGAGGAACTTTAGTTCAGTAATACTTTGTGCATACCAGTGACTTTCAATTAACATAATTTTGTGTCTTTTCTTTTGTAGAATTAAAGAATACTGAAACGAAATCTGTGACAAAACCACTGGTTTGTTCAAGGCTAGTATCCTGCATCTGGCTCTGTCCCAACCTTGAAAGAAGGTTGGCAGGAACCATTATTATTCTAATTATGTGCACAATGTCAGCATTGCACATGAAGGGCAAATTGTTTCGTTTTGATTCCATCAATGATAAATTTCATGTCATACCTCATTTTGCTAACTTGATTTTACTCCTCATTCTGGTACTGTTATAATCTATAATGAAACTGTGCAACCACTAAAAATATCTTTAATATTTAATTCTAAATTTCAGCATTCTCATCCAACAGAGAGAACAAGCTTCCGACTTCCTTTTGGAATTCCTGCAACATGAAGGAACTGAGTCATCTTTAGATTCATGGAAGAGGAGACAGTCTTGCAAATTTAAATTCAACGTCATGCAAAACTGAGATCCAAGTAGAGACAAAGTACTGGGCAGTGCTTAGATATTTCACACTTGTATAATGTAAAATACATTTGCACACACAAGTATTTCTCATTCTCTTGCTGCCTTTCCCTCTCCTAGGGCTTTATGTGAGTTTATACAGGATAAAAATTCAACAAGTGTGACATCTCTGAGGGAAAGCAAGGTGTACCATTTGGGAAGGTTGTAGGTTCCACAGGAAAAAAAATATGAAAAGGAAAAGGAATTTAATCTCAACATCCGTTTGAAGGCATGGGTAAAATATACCGAGGCTGACTTGCAGCAGGACCACAAGTATGTGAACAGTCATAGACGGACATGGTAGCTAAAGCTGCAACTGTATCCTCAGTACAATCCTCATAAATACAACACAATTTTCCCTTTAAACTGGTTTTACATAGGTACCATGACAGATTTATTTCAAATATAAGGGAAAATCTGCAGAAGCAAACCATATTTGAACAACAGCTCCCTTAAAAATCTTAAATTTGAGTTCTGACTAGGGAAGGAGTTCACTTACTTACAAACTAAATTGTTCCACAAGACCTTAACCAGGGAGGCCCCAAACCAGGGCTGAAAGAACAGCTCATCCCTGCTAATACTGGAGGATTTTCTGTTATGTACACAGAGAGACAAATCCAAGGTATAATCAGGCAGAAAAAAGGCAATTCAATAAAAATCCTATATAGTTATTTGAGGAACCGAAGATAATTCATATTTGCAGTGACTTTGCCCTTTCCTTCCTCATTTATCCTTGCCAGTTGTTCTTTTGCTTCACGTTAACACTGCAAGTTATTGCAGCAAAAATGACAGGAACTGTCTTTTTATTATATATTGTACAGTAAATAGTACAACAAAGCCTTAAGATATATAATTGCAATAAAAAAGACATATACATGGCAAACTGCCAAAATGTAACTTCACAGAAAAAAAAAAAAAAACAGGGATTTCACCCTCAAACAAACCACCTTATTCAAAGTAACATTATTCTATCCTTGCAAGGTGCAAGGTTTGAGGTCTAATCTCCTTTGATCTCTCACTGATACGAGGGATAATTTCAAAACCTCTCTACCATTTTTTTTTGTAAAAAAATATCAATTTGGAGTTTTATGGTCTTAAAATACTGCCCAGTACTACTTACAAAATCCTCATTACTATGAGGTGTTTTAAAAATACTTGTTCTTTTTCCTTTCCCTCCTTATCACAGGGCCCTTTTGACGGGCTTATATAAAACCATTGATGAAGTCATGAAGCAGAAGAAGAAAATGAGACTTCACAAATTTTCTGCATAAACCTAATTTGCACATTTGATGTTCTTCTCCATTTTCAGGATAGCACCATGGCCTTCCACCTGTCTCCCTCACGTCTTCTTGTATAAGAATGACCATGGAGATGGTTAACTGCCTTCTGTATTCTGAAAAGTAGCTACTCTTTACAGGTTGGAAGTAACAGCCTGCTGACTGCAGCAGGATGGGACTCGCCATACGGGTTCAAAAGGATCACACTCCTCCACACGCCTTACCAACCTGGCCCACTGCCATCCTACAGTCTGCCCATATCCGCACGACCTAACATACCAGAAACACTCTCTGGCTTGCTGTCTCAAGCAATTCTTTCTTTATTTTACATCAAAGAAAAGTAATTCTACTTTACACATGGAGAGACCAGGATATGCCAGACTAAAAGTAAGGTTCCTTAAAAATTTCTTGCAAAATTCTGTTCATCTTACATTAATGTCTGATGCAAATACTTCGCTGGCCTCATGAAATATAATTGGCTCAAATCACTTGTAGCTTCCTCATTTATACAAAAAATAAATATTTCAAAAGATTGTTCCCAATTCTTGCCTATAAGCAATGAGCAGGTTCCCTTGATGAATACCTGGAGCACAATCTTTTCTTTCCCTGTATGAGATACATTCACAAGATATCAAAATAAAGGTTTTATCGAAACTACCTAAACTAAACTTCTGAGTTCACAAATCTAAAGCTTACTCAGAATTGCACACTTAATAATAAAGTTCACGATGATTTCAACACTTGCATGCATGTAGTTATAGCCCAAAGCAGATAATAAGAAAATAGTAAGTCCATTAATAACCAGATTTTCATGAAAGGATTTACAAGTAACAAGCAGTTCCCCCATTCACAAAGGCCAGTACCAGGATTAGTCTGTAAGTGGGGAAACTGAGGCCCATGAGTGAGCGGGGATCTGCTCGGGGACAGACAGCTGAAGAGCAGCAAGGCAGGTGTAGGACGTGGCTTCCTTTGCTACCAGCCCCTGATTTCCAGAAAAGCCACGTTTGCCTCTTCTAGAATACTGGCCTCGTCTCATAATAGAATGTATTTTTTCTTCATCATTTTGAGCTTTTTACTTTGCATATACCACAAAAACGGTATCTTCAACACAGACAGGGCCTAACACACTGACCAGTGAAACGCCTCCAGACAGGACACATGCTGCACAGCCTGGGAGGAACAAGCAGACACGCCAACCGCTTGACCTCTTGAAGCACACGCTTCAGAAATAAACACTTTGAGCATTTTTCTAGAGGAACGAAAGATGAAAAGCAAAACCAGGAGCTCAGAAGTCTTTTGAAACACCTATGGCTGTGGATTTCAAATGCTCCCTAGCATGCCCTGGTATAACTAAACTGTGAAACCCTGATGCCCATAATTCCAGGTTTATGGATGGAATTACCAGCAATAGGGGTAACAAGGAGGAATAATGGCTAGGCAGTTTGTAAGTAGGCTAAGACATTTCCTATCTAAACCAAACTTTGGATTCCAATTTTAGCTTCATGAGAACAAATGTCATTAAAACTAAATTACTGATGAGTAAGCTAACAGCACTTAAATGTTTTGCTTTATTTTTTTGAACAGCTAACACCACTGTGCTCGATTATGCACATGGTGCTGCTGCCCATGCAGCTATCAAAAGTGATTTAGACATTTGACTTTATTTCTTACAGTCTTTAGATCTAAGAGTAAGCAAACAAGGAGGAAATAGCAAACCCCCATTTTTGCTTACTATTGCAAATAAGCCCAGTTCTGTCTCACGACATCACTGTCAAGTGCAGAAATCTGCTCTGTGCAGATATGTCCTAACATAGGTCTCCTCCTGCTCTTTCACATGTCAAGCTGAAGTCGACTTACCTAAAATATCAGTATAAAGGACTTGTTCTAGGTCACCCAGCATTGTTATGATGACATCTTCATCCAGATGCGCGGTCCCTTCACGCAAGCAGCCTTCCTCCTCCTCCACTGTCCAGCTCCTGCTGGGGAAACGGGATGCGCGGGGCGCATTTTCATCGTCCAATTTCTCCCCTTCCTCATTATCGATCCCTAGGCCTTCGCCTGCCCGCCGGGCTGCTGATCTCCCAGACGTCCGGCTCCGGGCAGGCGGGAGCACCTGGAACGTTTGGGGTGTGGAGAGGCTGGTGTGGCACAGGGAGTGCACAGACTTGGAGAGGGACCTGGAAAGGGAGCTCCTACTGGCAGCCTCTGCCTCCCGCTGCTGGTAACTCTGGCTGGACTTGGAGGCGTTTCCGAACCAGTTTTCCCTGCAGGAGTATCGCCTCTTCTCCCCCTCGCCGATGAGCGTGAGATTGGTCAGGGACTTCTGCTTCTGGAGACGAGCACACCCGCTTCTGACCTCCTTGCCTTTGAACACGGACAGTTCAGCCGGTCGCTGCATCGTGGGGGCTTCGCCTCAGCCAGACTTCCTAGCTCTTCAGACAGGCAGCAGTTCAGTTCCTCAGCAAGGCTCAAGAGGAGATGCCTCCTGCCCCGCACGCTGCACATGCCAGGTAGCAGATACTCGTGCTCGTGATGAAAAGCGCAGCTCAAACACGCTGGGTCCGAACTGCGAGCGACCAGGCAGGCACAGTCCTTTTCCTTAAAAATTATGCTGCCGTCTCTGCTGAGCCACTTCGCTCCTGTCACGCTAATCTGCAGCACTTGCAGTCCCTCTGACTTGCATTTCTCTCAAGCAGAAGAGAGTTGATCAAACACTCTGCTCCAGCACAGAAGTAATCCCAAAAGCCAACCGTGTTTCCCTCTCTGCATGCAGTCGCCGGGCTCATGCGAGCGATGGGCCCGCATCTCTGTCCGCAGCTGCCGCGCTCTGAAACCCCGAGTGCGTGCAAGGGCCGCCCGCGGCTTCGCTTCCCCCCTCGCACCGGCTCGTGCCTGAGCCCAGCGCTCGCCTCGTCACTTTAGACGGGCTGACACGGAACTGCAAGTGCTGCCTCCACGTCAGAGCTCAATAAAGAGCCAAAATTAACCAGTGAAGCAAAGCTCTGCACAAGCCTCCTCACATTTTAGTATTCAACCTGCATTCCCAGATATATGACTCTTCTCCGCTACTGCAGTGAATGCTGCTGGCTGCTCTGGCAGCAACAGCCTGCTGAATTAAGCCGGAGACACGGAAGCCTCTGCCCAGTTTGCAGTGCCACAGGTTTCAAGACACAGCGGCACCTGAACGGGATGCTACACCAAGAGCAAGCTCACAGGCAAATACTATTTTTCTCCCTGGAAGGTAAGGATGACAAACTATTTCTTCCATCTCACTGCTACTCCCTGTGCTGGCAGCTGAAAACAGATTTGCAAACGGTCCTCTAGTCTTGCAATTTCTGTTACAAATAAAAATATATATATAATTTAAGATTCTAAGATGCAAAATGAAGCATAGCAGTACCTTCTCTGCAAGGTGATTTATAAAAGGAAGCATTTCATTTCTTTCTCTTTAGAACACACCTCGTGTGCATCTCTGTGAGATTCGGAGGTTACTACAGAATTAAAGACCTGTGATAAAATCACTGCTTTGCAACCTTCTGAGGAAATCATAGTAAGTGCAATGCTCTTTTTTTTTTTTAAATAAAACTATTCAGTATCATGTCTGAACTATGTTCACCAGTTCACCAGTATTAAATGTTGTTTTTAATAAAATACTGAGAAAGGCTTATGTGAAAGACTGTATCTTTTCCCACCGGTAAAAATGTGCTAGTACTAGGAATGAGGACAGCTGAACAAAGAACTAGCAGAATTTCATTCAATTTCTGGATACAAACTTTTTATCTGGGGGCAATTAATACCATTAGAAAGTATGCAGAAACATACACATATGAAAATCACTGTCAAACCCTGTACTGCTTTTGACACTACCAAAATGCAGTTGTCATAAATCCCTACCTGGGAAAGCTTGACAGGGGAGTAACCTTTAAAAAATGCCACCCTAAGAATTACAGACTATTTGCAGAATCCCTGCATGAATAAATTGCTTTTAACGGAAGCATCTGTGTACTTCTTGCTTTCCACTGGCTGAGTTAGAGCTTTTAGAAAGACACAGGGGAAAAAAAAAAAACTGGGGGAAACTTCTTGGAAATTTTAAAGGAATGATGCATTTTTTTAAAGCAATGATGCATATTAAGTAACCTTCATAAACAAAGCACTAATCCAGAAAAAAAAAAAAGAAGAAGAAGAAGAATCCAGTGTTTTCAAGCAATGAGGGTTTTCTGTATTAAATCACTCATAGGTTCCTAGAAAGCAAAGGTCCCCTGCAAGGGAGATGAGCTGCCTGCCCCGCTCCTCACCCAGCACACAAGGTCGCAGCACTAGTGGACAAGGCGAACGCTCCCTGAGCCCGGGCACACGCTGGTCCCAAACACCACGGATCTGTCACCTGCTCGGCATGGAAACTGAAGGCGGCACGAGGACGGCCGTGGTGCCGTGCCTGCTCCCGGGGCCTGGCCATCACGGTGCCGCATGGGCCCGCGCAGGTTTCTGTTCACACGCCTGCGCCTCACGTGTGCCGGCGGCCCAGCCGCTCCACGTGCTCCCATGCTGGGGCACGCTGCTTGCGGGGCCAGGGGAAGCTTTAAAGGTTATTCGATGGGCTTTGCTGGGGTTTCAGATGAAGGGGGCGCCGCGTCCGCACCGGACGGCGGGGGCAGAGCTGTGACCGCCCCAGTGCTCCACACAAGCCAAGGGCAAATCCGGGCGGATGAATGGTGACTTCTTCCCCTCCAAACAGCACCAGGTCCTGGCTGCTCTCCATGGGCAGCAGCGGGCACGGAGCCACCCTGTGCCTACCCTCGCTCCCGTGAGGGTGAAGATCCACACGCCAACCGCCACCACGCAAGATTTCTTTGGCACGTGCATTACAAACCCAAGGAGTCAACTGCTAGGACACTGAGGCACCATGGCTGCTCCTGCTGCCTTCTTCGGGCTCTCACACATTATACTGCAGCCTTTAATTACAAGATTATATGAGCTTTTTTCCCCTATTAATTCCACCGCCTCACTTGGTGCACAGGTTATCACAATCATCCTTAAATACAGCTGACACCCACACGCATCTTGGACCACATGCATTTATTCTTCTGCTGTACCACACCGCTCTGCGGGTGGCATTTGACAAAACATGAATTTGCAACATGGAGAATTCTCTGGCTTATTCATTGAAAAGCACTTTTATGAAGCTCGCGCTTCCATTATGAATTTATGAATAATAGCAGCAAACACATAAACTTATCTAAATTAAGCAGGCTTTAGAGGAGTTGGTAGGAGAGCAAATGTCATGACACAGCTCTATTCCTCGCCTACCTTGCAATTCAGTCATTCCCCACCCAGCAGAGAGGAACCTGTTTAAGTGAAGAACAGCACAGGGAATTTCTCCAAGCCATCACAGTCAGTGTAGCTTATTTTTACATCATTCATTAAAGGGACTATGAAAATGATTTTAAGAATAATCTAGGGACATTTTTTTTTTCTGTCAGATAAAACTTTCTTTGATGTCTCAGTGCATAGTTTGGAGCCTTATATATGAATTATGTAATAGATCTGCAAATGCATAGGATTATGAGTATCTTCAGCTAAGCTTAGCTAAAAAAATGTTGCAAACTATTTCCACACCCATTAATTAGCTAGTTCTTTCAGAAAGAAAAAAGAAGCAGAGTAAGCACAAAAGCTTAAAAAATGAACATTACTATGCTAATCCTGCCATTGATATTGGCATACAACTCTTAAAATTTCTCTTTCATTTTTGCTTCTTGCCTTAGATTTTTTGTAATTAGTCAATATTTGTAAATTCATGAATAATTGTTTAATCAAATGCTTTGCGTTAAGCTCTTTGAACATGTAAGCACTTATGAAATCAGTGATAATGTTTGGCTATAAAATAATACTTTGTAGCTACAGACATGTACAATTTTCAAAGGCTTGTTAAATTATTAATTTACTGACATCCTTCTTAAACCAACTGGCATTAGACTGGTAAACATCACAGCTACTACAAATAGGAAAAACTGGATAGGAAAGTCTAAACAACTTGTCCTTAATCATGCCATTAATCAAGACCCAAACTGGTTTTCAGATATTACTTTATCAATCAGTTGTCACTCTCATTTTTAAATCTTGTCTGGAAAATTTTACTGCAATTTTGCAGAGAAATATATAGTACAAGCAGGGTTACTGAAGGAATGGGTACCAAGAGCACAGGCGAGCAAGCATTTCCACATCTGCTTGCAGGGCAGGGCTTCGGGCTTGGGGGGACCTGGTGTTCATGTGCTGTGTCGCTTCACACCACGGGGGAAACCTCTGCGATGGCTCTGGCTGAGCCACAGAAAGGTTGCGGCGGGGGAAGGAAGTCTGAGGCGCCCTGAGTCACATCTGGAACACATCGCTAGCAGGAACTGTGAAGAAACCCAGACTTACAGCAGCTCTACCAAGAGGCAGAGCTGGCTCTAGGCATTGGCATGGGGTGGGAGATTGCGGAGGGGATGGACCTGCACGGAGCAGCTACGCTGTGAAGAGGTGAACTGCCTTGCTGGGCATGCAGAAATGAAAGCCACGACTGTCTGCCACTGCAGCAAGGAAATTACCGTGGTTTGGTATCCTGAAATGCTCAGGGAGAACAGAGTCTAGAAAGATGCTGCTAAAACTTGTAGAAATTAGTTTATTTTTCCCCATTCCATTTTTGCTTACACTGTGGAAAGTTCTGGGCCAGACATGTCTATTTTAAGATTTCAAATTGACTAGTTTAAGGCTGATTAGTTAATTTGGCCCTGCAGTGGATTAGAAGCTCTGATCCGATCTGATTGGCTATTATGTGGACAGTAACCTCAGCCAAGGGACGGCATCTAGAAGAAGTAAGAAATCACAAAATTGTGGGACAGTTTATGCAATTATCACCTAAATGTGGACTAAGATATCTTGGTCCTGAAAATTTTAGTCCGAGTTGCCTTGTTAGAAATCTAGCAAATATTTGGCACTGTAAAAATTAAAATAGAGGCTAATGAAGTAGAAACGTAATAGAGGTGGGAGAGCACAGGAGGACCCCCCTTCTGCAGGCTGTTGACCAGTTTCAACAGATGATCCTTGAGAAATCTTTACTGATCCTTTTTTGACTCTCAATATTGTGTGCTAGTGTGTTTGGGTCACATAAGTAGCCTGAGATAATGTAAAGGTGATACTCATCTAGAGCAGAAGTGGAAAATATCAGGAAAAGATAATCACAGTGTGAAAGAAACTCCTAATTCATCTCCAATCTTAACACTTTGAGGATAAATGACTATATCAAGGAAACAAAGCCCTGTGTATTTCCTTTTCTACCACCGGCAAAATTTCTTTATCATACTAGAATAAAGATAAACTTTAATTGTACTTTCTCATGGCTAAAAACATCACGGGACACTCTCCTGAATAGCCACCATTTCATTTCTTCCCATAATACTCACCAATGGTAAAACAACCAATGTCTAAATCATAGTTCATCAATGCAGACAATAATCTCTCTTTTCAGCAAACGCAGTACTTGATCCTTTCATTCTTTGTGCTGCTACACGCCAATTAGGAGTGACACACATCTGCTGTCCTCTGTACACGAGACATTGACCACATTTTCCCAGTGATTCCGTTTTGCTGCCTATTATGTCAGTCAACTGCTAATGCCAGAGTCTGAATAATCAGATTGAAAATATCTCTGATGCCTAGTGCCCTTTTCTTCTTTTTGATGCTATTCCATTTCTGTTCAGAGCAGTAAAAGGCCAGGATACATGATATCCTGTTTGATCATTTCAGCAGGTACTGAAATTCTTTTTTCCCATCATCTCTGTGGATAATTCTTTGAAGAATCTTTTGAACTGCATGCTTCAGTTTATACTCTTTATAAAATTATACCAATGAGCCTGATTTCATTCAAAATGATTTTTTTTCCTTTAAGAAGTATTATCATAAAATAATTTTAACGGGCATCTCCAGGGAACATTTCAACAGGTTTTACGTGAGGTATTTATAATAAAGCTGCCTGTGCAAATAAGGATTGCTAGACTCAGACGATTTTTGAAGAGACTAACACAAACCAGAATAAAACCTCAGTTTCAGTATGAATCAGCTGAAATGCCAAGGCAGTCCCACAAAGCTTGGGCATCTGATCTTCCTTCTGCTGGAGATATAATTTTAGATTGATGTGTCAAATGAGTGCTTAGAAGTGAGTTATATCCTCTCTGAAAAGAACCAGATAACTTGTAATAAACTGTGTGAATGTTAAAAATTCATAGTAAAATGGGGAAACTACAGTTGAATCCAGCGGATCATGATTTCACATTTTAGTCTCGTAAAAGTGGTATTAAGAATAAAGATGCTGACTAAAAAGAAAAAAAAAAAAAAGAAAAAGAAAGAAAAAGAGCAGCTCTGGCAAAGAGTCCCTTTGAAAATACTCCCACACAACCCTGCAGTGCAATTTAAGCCTGATGAGAATGTCAGCTGTGACACACTTTGCTTTGCATCCATGGATGAAGTTAGGGCCAGATCCTGGCCTGATGTAAATCAGCATGGCCCTGCTGCCTTCAGAGAAACTATTCCAACATGATTTACAAAATCCCCTCATATTTGTAGCATAATAGAAATTTTACCCCAGGTTTACAAAGGAATTCTAGGACAGAACCTTTAGCTGCTTAGCTCTAGCAGCAGCTTAAAAGCTAGGTACTATGATAGCAAATACTTGTTCATTTTCCCATTTTCTGGCTCCAGATTCATTTACAGAAGCAAAACATATCCTATTCACTTATGTCTCAGGCTATTTAATTTAATGATCTTAAATGCCACGCAGTTTCAAGCATTAAAAAATAGACTTTCCATGGTTCCTCTTGGAGCACCCAGTATGACTCTGACATAATGATGACTTGAAATCCTAGCTTCAGAAAGGCCAGTTTCTGCAAAGTGACGAAGAGCACATTTGAACCAAAGAAGCCAGTTCAGATGAAAGAACTGTGCATTTGATGTTCTAATTGTACAAGACCCAAATTTTCTCCATATTTAATACCACTTGTGAATAGAGGTCAGAACTAGGATCTCAACACATTGCAAAGCTCCTGGCAAGACAGAGATGTAAGCAAAGAAATACACGATTCCTAAAGGGAGGCTTTTCCTGCCTTGCTGTTACTTACCAGATATCTCCTCTAGGCACTGCTTGGCAGTCTTACTGAACGACAAATCCATTTTAGTAGGACTGGTGCAGGAGTCAGCAGGTGGTAAGGAGGTACTGTCATTTTCCGAGAGAGTTCTGAAATCAAGCAAGGAGATTGATTATCTGTCATACATATATTAAGCTAAATAAGTGTTAACACTTATGCTCCAAGTAGATTCCTGTCTCTGTTCTCATCTCAGAAAAAACATATGGTGCATATACCATGAAGGTCACATTCTTACTGTGCTAGTTTGACTCCAGCTACACACATTTGCAGGGAATTCGCTCTTTTCAGGAACAACTCAGAATTTAAGTTGGGAAATTTGGAGCAATGTTTCTTTCTCTCTGTAGGAGGTGTCAACAAGATACAGGCAGAATCCATTTAAGTTGGTTAAATCACATCCCTGTACATATATAAGGGAAATGAACTAGTAAGTGATTGCTGAAATATTAAGTGAGAAAGGCCACATGTAAAGAAGATTATGCAAAGCTGCAATGAAAATCTCACTCACACACTTAAATCTATGTACAGCTTCTTTTGATAATGCCTCTATACATAGCATGTATATGACTGCGGGGAAATGGCATAACAAAAGTGTTCCCATTAACTTGCTAACAAATAGCCTGAATTTTCTGTGATGGGGTAGTTGTACGGATGCCATTGACAAATTAGAACATGTACAGCTTTGTGGACTACAGTTATTTGGTATATACTTAATGTTTACAATACAAATAGATAACACAATTACTGTCTCTTCCTAAGGAACAGCAGAAGTACAGAGGAGCTGTTGCACAACGACATTAACAACTCGTTCCACATTTCTTACATTAAAACTAAACTAAAAATCAGTGTAAAAATTTGAGATCCTAGCCACCTTTCAAACTAAAATGGAAATAAATCTTCACTTCGAGCTTAAATTCTTTGGGCTTTACTGACATGAATAACGATTCGGACATTCTTTTGAATTCTTATAAAGACCACTGAAATATTTCATGCTCATTTTTAAAACACTAAATTTATGTCTCAATTCTTAAAGCTCACCATAACTGCAATGACCAGCTATACAAGTAAGTATTGAGCTTTGTGCCAAACATATTTTATAAGAATAACACAAAAACAGTGTCTGTCCTCTATATTGAGTTCTACAGAAACTTGTTTTATGAAATAACTTTCCCATTGTTATGTTTACTGAAAGGTTACTTATGGAACAGATTTGTTCAGTAAGTCGTGGAAGTACCTTGGGGAACAGAGAGAAGCATATACAAAGGACCAAATACTGTTGTGGTAGAATCTGTTAATTATAATTTTACTTTAAGTTTAACCTGACTGTTCTTAAGCAGAACACAAGGACTATCTGGTCTGATGCATCTTCTTCCTTATCAATTTCTGTACTCTTGAGATTCTGGAAACAGACAGCTGCTCTATTAAAAAGAAAAAAGAAATGGGCTCCTCGTCGGCTATTACCCTCTGCCACACACCATTACACCGAAAATATAAGCACAGTTTGTGTTGCAAGCACAAATGCTGTGTCCTACTGCCTTCAATGTCATTCTTCACCTAGTGTTTCAGGACAGTGTCCTAGGTAACAAGGGCTCACTCAAGTCCTCCCTGATGAATACACACAGGGAAATTCCAAATTCGCTTTCACATATTGCCTCAAATCACCAAAATGTACAAGGGACACAGCTACTTACATTGAATATAACTTCAAGCGGCCACAAACACTCACAAGTCCTTCTCCATGGGCTTAGTTGGAAAACTTAGTGCTGGATCAGCCCAGGACAAACATCCTACAAGCATGCACTAATTATTAGCCAGCAAGGAAACATTATTAGCCAACAGGGAAATGAAGCGGTCTTCAGACTCCTAACTGAGCCCAGGCCACCAAGGTACTAGGACTGGAGCCAGAGAAAGACAGGAAAACCTAAGAGAGAACAGAAAACCGGAGAACAGGAAAAGGGCAGGCCAATTTCAGTCTTGTTGTAAGAGCACTTGGCTAGGTGGGCACAGTTCAAGTATTCGTTGCTTCAGCTTGAGACGTACATGGAGTTCACATCACAGCACCCCTGGGTAGGAAAGGGATCCTTTCTGCCTGCTCTTTTTCTGACCCTACTCTGTATTCCTGGTTGTGGTACTGTTCAAACAGAAAGGTGGATGCAACCTCTTCCAAGAATGATCAAAAACCTCTTAAGTAAGCACGCTACCTTCCAAAGAAGGATTCATTCCTATTTATTTGGACATCTATCATCAGAGAAGGATTAAGTGGTCTGGGTCCCCACTGACAGCCAACGCCCAACATCTGCACCGTTGTGCTCATTACAGGAGGCGTGAGCACGGATGAAAAGCTTGTACTTCTCGTATGGCAAATGGGAAAGGCAAAAGGTACTTGGATGATCTCAATTGCCCTCTGTCACTGTCTATACAATCCATAAAGAAAGGCAATACCTAATTCTCTCCTAATTCTTTAAAAGAACTATATTTCCCCACAAGAACATGAGTACAAAGGAATGAGGAGCTAAGTAAAATTACAAATGATGGGTGAATCTGTTTACTTGGAGTAACCATGAACACAAGCTTTCACTTGCTCACACCAAACAAAACCTTTTAGAGATAAGGCAAAGACGAATCACAGACCCGCTCCTCTCTCCTCTCCCCCTGCTGTGTTTTGTCTCATTTTCAAAACCTAGTGCTGCTATAGGCAGGAATGGAAGTACATAAAACACCTAAGAACAGGCACTTGTTCATTCCAATTTGTAAACCTGATGGTCGTGGTTAATTGCATCACAAAATCCAGTTTCTGCAGCATAAGATAATACTGGAATTTAAACCTTCAAGAATAAATACTAAATAATAATGATCACGTAATGCTAATGGTTTTAAAATATTTGATTTCATTACTGGAAAGAAAACCTTGGAAACCCAAAACAAATGTAAATGTGGTATTTTTCTCAAATGTTTTCTTAAATTTGTAGGCAGTCTGAAATAGCAGATCTAAGAATGTGAAACGTCTCTTTTATCTTAAAGTGTAAAGACAACATCAAATAAATTTGATTTGTTATCAAAACAGAAAACAAAGAAAATGCTCTACTGACTTCATTCAGCAATTTTATGTTGAATTTGGGGAAAACATCCATGATTTCAGCTGTTGGAGGTGACAACAGAAATTTCTGAGAAGATTATGGATCAGCAGCGTGAGCCCTGGCTACGGTGGAGTACTTGAGAAGATGGTTATTTGCTCTGGAAGCAATGGGCTAAAAGGCACTTGCTTTGGAGCTGAGAGGAAGCTGAGCATGGCCTCAAAGAGCAGAGGGCCCCGTCAGCCCTCGGGTAGCCTCACTGGAGGTACCCTCAGGAATCACACAATCATACGAAATTCATTATGGTTGGAAAGGACCTTCAAAATCATCAAGTACAACCATAAGCCCTTTAACGCCATGACTTTGTCCCTAAGTGCCTCAGCTACACCTTTTTTGAACACTGCCAGGGACACTGACTCCACCACCTCCCTTGGCAGCCTGTCCCAATGCCTGACCACTCTTCCCATCTATAAAATTTTCCTAACCCGGAACTCCCCTGGAACAACTTGAGGCCATTTCCTCTTGTCCTAGGGGTAGTTATTTTGGAGATCAACATCGCCTCACTACAACCTCCTTTCAGGTAGTTGAAGAGAGCAATGAGGTCTCCCCTGAGCCTCCTCTTCTCCAGAATAAGTACCCCCAGCTCCCTCAGCCACTCCTCGTAAGGTCTGTGCTCCAGCCCCTTCCACCAGCTTCGCTGCCCTTCTTTGGACACACTCCAGCACCTCCATGTCTTTCTTGCAGTGAGGGGCCCAAAACTGAACACAGTATTCAAGGTGCACTCTCATCAGTGCTGAGTATGGGGGGATGGACACATGGTCCTGCCGGCTACACTGTTCCTGACACAAGCCAGGAGGCCGCTGGCCTTCTTGGCCACCTGGGCACACTGCTGGCTCATGTTCAGTTGGCTGTTGACCAACTCCCCCAGATCCTTTTCTGCCACGTGGCTCTCCAGCCACCCTGTCCCAAGTCTGTAGTGTTGCATGGGGTGGTTGTGACCAAACGGAGGCCCTGGCGATGGGACCTCACCAAGTGTCCCTCTCCTACCACATCTCCAAGGGGCTGCCGGTGGCCAGCACTTCCACAGAAGCTCTGTTCCTCAGTGTCTGGAGGCCAACGTCCTGCTTTTTTTTCCCTAGATGTCCATCTTAGCCTGGACGGGCTGGGAATGGTATGCAAGTAAATATCTCCAAGCATTAGAAATATGCAGATGAGGCAGTTAGGGACACGGTTTAACAGGCATGGTGTTGAAGGGCTTACAGTTGGACTCAATGATCTTGAAGGTCTTTTCCAACCATAATTATTCTATGATTCTATGGAGGTGCCCCAGCTCTTGGTTCAAGGATAACCTGATAAAGATCGAGTACCTAAGATATAGGGCTGCTTTGTGCTAAGCCTGTTGTGGGACATGATCCACTGGATTAAGCAGGCAGATGCCTTGCTGCTTAGCTAAACCATTTTAGCTCAAGAAAAAGAGGAAAGTGATACTGTAAGATTTGTCTTACCCTGTACTCCAGCTTTCACTTTTTTTTTTTTTTTTCTGTGGGATATATTAATCCTATGAAAGAGTCAAGTGATCTCTCCATGACTATGGCACAGATTAAGCTACAGCCAAGGACACAGAAAATTAAGGGATTTTCTCATTACCCTTAAATATTGGCCTTAATGAATCGCCCTCTGTCCATTCATAAGCCACTGCCTCTAAAAGCAATTAAAATCCTCCCATCTCCCTCTTGACATGAAGGAGAGTGAAGAGAATCTCAGTGCAGTCAAAGCTCCCCTGTGGATATTTCTAACAGCGCTGAGCATCTGCAGTGCAGGTTAATTTAAGCAACTAGCATGAAAACAGGACAATCTGCTTTCTATATTAATCACAGCAATCAGAGAATATATATCCCCTATTCAACAAGTTATATACTACCTATTTGTAAAAGGCATAAAACACACTTAATGGCACACATCCTGTTCTAAGTCACACCTGCACAAGCTCATTCGATTTGATTAAAATAAGCCTGCAGAAGAGTAATTAAGACTAGAATTTGGAAGACTATTTTAAAATGTCTTTGTCTTTAACACAGTCAGCAATTTCCTGTCCCTAACAAAACAGTGAACTTTCGATAAACATCAAAGATTGGCTAGTTATTGCTCGACATTCCAAGACAGACCCCACGAATATGCTGCTTTTTCGCCCAACAGCTCTCCAAGGTGCAGCTGTCTTGAGGGTGCATCACTGTCACTGCAAGAGACTGGCAGGAGCACATCTGCAACACGAGCAGTTTGATCGCCCAGGTTCAAGATGTGAATTAAACTGGCAACAGCTGCAGAAAAGGGCTACTTAGATAATCATGGGAAAAAGGAACCTCTTAGGAAAGGAAACAAAAGAGATGATTTGGTTTAGTCTTGCAAAAGAGAAGGAAGGGAATATGATTATTCCCTCATGTATTTAGACAGAGCAATTGAAAAGAGGAAAAACAGCTTTCTATGTTACAGGACCATATTAGCAAAATAATAAATGGATGCAGTCTCAATGTGTGGGTCGTAAGTGGTTTTGAGCAATGAGGTGAATGAGATTCTGGAGGAACCTTCCCATTTCCCAGTACTTGGAAACAACTAGATTAAAATGGAGTTGGGTTGGTTTATGAAAGGCATTGTATGGTTGCTTGCAACAGCAGAAGACTGAACAAGACTGAGGATATCCTTTCCGGTCTTGTAACCTACATTTTATTGATTATTTAATCAAAGGGACAAGACCAGACTTTACAAATTTAAAAGAACTTCGGATAATAAACAGCACTTCCCACTTCTCAAGCCCAAAATTCTACCTCGGCAAGTCTGCTTTCACAATCGCCTGTCAAACCAGGATAAGAAAATACAGCGATTTTCTAAACCCAGTTTTTGCTTCAAGCAGAAGTGGTGGGTGGAAATGTTTATTACTAGCTACCATAAAATCTTGGTAGTAACTGTTGGTTTTAACTTCACAACAGTAATGTAAATAGTGGAAATCAAGGAGGCACTGCGGTATAACTGAATCATCACATTTTTAAAGAAAGAATTGCAAGAGCTGCATGGCTCCCATACACCCATAAACCTACAGCCCAGTAATAAATGTGTTTCAATCACCATATGGGAAGGGCAACAGGAAAATACTCTAGTACCTGGTTATATCTTTATTATATATTGATATTGCCTTTCTCTGCACTGAGTGAATGTTTTAGTCACCAGAGGATCATTAGCCTAAGGGGACTGAAAGAAGCTCTAGAGTCTCCTGCTCAAAGCAGATCTGGTTAGATCAGGCTGCTCCAGGCCTTGACCAGTTAGGTCTTGAACCTAAGGGCATATTCCATAATCTCTTTAGGCAACCTGCTCCAGTGTTTTACCACCCTCATAGTGAAAACACTGTTTTTTATTACATTTAATCAGTATTCCCCATGCTGTAAGCTGCATCCTCTACCTCTCATCCTATCACCATGGATTTCTAAGTAGAAACTGTCTCCAACCTCACTCTACCATCCTATTAGATAGCTGAAGTCACCAGCATCTTATTCATTAGGGTCAGAAGCAATGCCCTAATGGCTTTCGCAGTCTGGCATTGACACTGCAAGTGCATCTCTCTAAAGGGTCTCGATTCAGACAGTGCTGAAACCTCTTCCACAGGTCTCTGCTGTTACTCACCAACCCGAGCTGAAGGAGTGAAGGTTGACTGATGTATGACACAGATCTACAGCTCAGGATGATGAAGGGGTCACCTCATCCCGGCCAGGAGCTTCTAAATGGTCTATAAGACAAGGTTCTCCCTCTGAAATTCTCCTTTACTACTACTGGAGCAAATCCACAGCAAATATTAATTGCCCCCACATCACATACTTCATGTGGGGCCATGAGGACTTACACCAACCAAGGAAATCTGTAAATTTACATGATTCAGCTCACAAAAAATAAAGTAATAGTTGCACACAATAGGCTTCTATCTCAGAAACAAAATGTTGTTCTTCCTCTAAGATTTGGAGAGGAAGATTCAGTCTTTTTTTTAATTAATGCTTCCTCCTCTGTTTCCCTTGTAGCCTAGTAAGCACCTAGTAAGCTCTTTTCAATCTGAAATTGCATCTTTTTTTAATTCTGCTTGTGTAAAAGAATGTGTAGTTTAAAGCAATGGCTAGTCTGCTTTAAATAATTAGACCTTCCCTTACACCTTCCTTTTCCTGCTGTCTTATCAAGCTCTCTGGCAGTCAAATTTTACGTCCTTTAGCTTAGACCCTGCCATCAAGTTCAGAGGTGACATGTAAGGGATGTTAGATTAGTGTAAATGTAGAATTCAATTATTGTGTAATTAAAAATAAATTAATATGCATTTGGAAATAATCATTCGCTAAGGAGGATGGAAGAATTTAAATGCTATCAATTGTTGTGGCCACTAATCTTTGAAGAGAAGTGGTAAACCCACGGGAATTTCCATGCCCAAGTGCTTCAAAGGCATAAATGTAATGTGATATTAGATAGGGATCAGGCACCAATAGTGCAAAGCTGAATAGTCCAATAGATCATTTCAGCACCTTTTAGTGAACCATTCCTTTCTACGTACCACTCATTTGTAAAAAAAATCTACAGCTTGAAAACATGAATGTTGATAACTGTTACACCATTAAACTTTCTATTCAAACACAACACATGCCTCAGAGAAACTCTATGAAATAATTCCTTGTACTCACACTAATATCCGCCTGGCTAATATCACCCTTGGCAAAATACATGATATCTGCAGGTAACATCAACAAGCCAGAAAAAAATTCCTTTTTCTCACGCAAACAGCTTAAAACAATCATAGTAGCATACAGCATTTGGCAGATTTATGCAGTATTCTGGAAAAAGGTACTGTATTTTTGCTGAATTAGGCTGAAGTTTTCCCGAGGACTGCAGCGCAAATCTGTTGGCCCAGGGCATTCCTTCTAGCTGTGCAAAGACAGTTAGTATGAATGGTCACTGTTATTTATTCACTCATTAATCTATAAAGCTGTTTTAGCAGCTAGCAAGCAAACATGAACATTCGCTGCATAAACTGTATTGACTTCTGAGAAAACAGTTATATTTATGAGTGGAAAACGTAAATACAAGTGCCCCAGCTTCATGCAAACTTTTACTTGCTGCACACCCACAAAAAAAAATCTGCTGACATTGGAAATATGGATATTTTATCCTTGGTTATATTTATATTCTTCTATGAAATCATTTTCTACTATTACAAAGCCCTTGAGATTTGTAAGGAATAGAGTTACTGTGTATGTGTGGGTCAGATTCTGCTCTCAGTTACGCAAATACCCATTGAAGCAACCTCAAAGACAGTCTATTACTCTGGGTTTTGAGTGTTCTGAGATCAGACTTTGGCTCTGAGAATTTTATTTTCATGCAAGATTTAACTTCAAATACAGTCGCCTTGCTGCTTGTTTGAAGCAAACAGATGATTATTAATACGAATCTTTAGTGGAAGACACACGCTTCTCTCTCTATTTGAAATTACAAATACGTTTTGCTTCATGATGAAGCCTAGAAGAGCGATAAGATATCTCCACCATGCAATGAAATGGCATCAATGTCTGGCAATATTGCCATTAAATAGCACAGGCAGGGTTAAGTATTGCCTCTCTTTCTCTACATGTTTATGCACACTAATCCATAAGCAGGCTATTGTACCATAGTGCGAATTATCTGTACCACTAAAATTATTCCAATCATGAGCTAATTAATATCATGAAGTAATTACATCACCCATATATTAAGCACATTCAATGTTACATTTAATTGAAATTTAAGCAGCTACTCACTGAATATTAAAACAAATATATACTATGTTGTGCCATTTCACTCTCTCATATAATTTTCACAACTGGTTTTGTTCAGAATTAACTGTGGATCACTTATCCACATTGGTTTTGAAGTTATGTTTAGTTATGTATAATGATAGAGCTACTCCCTCAGAGACTCCTTCTTTAATCTTCAGCCAAGACTATCTACAGTACTACTCACTTACAACAACTGCCAGCATATTTCACTTAATAATGTATTTGTCATTTTATCAGATGTCAAATTTGTCCACAACTCTAGCTAAAGCCCTCCAATAACTGACATCTGAAATCCTTAGTCAAATCAGTCTGCCAGTCATTTACATTTATTGTATCTTCTGTACAGTGTAAGAGCAGTTTTATCTCTCAGTTTCTCAGAGGCTGATACATTTAACCTTTAATCCCTCTATCTCAGAGCCTTGGCCATCAGAAGAGCTTGCCTCATCTGTAAAAATTAACTGCTGCTCTGGAGTTAGTCCATATAGTTCCATATATAATCATAATCCATATTGTTCCTGAATAAAGAAAAGAAAAAAACAAACAAACAAAACCTCCTGAAGCCACAACCTCTTCCCTCTGCCCAAAATGTTGAAATACTTGTGAATATTGCAGAAGTTTGCATAAGGTTTTTCCTGTAATAGCTTGTTAGTACTGTCACATACTCTCAAAACTCCTGCAAAGTTTATTTAGGATTCTCTAAGAAAATAGTGTTTTTTAAGCAAATATTATTGAGCATTGGCAAATAAATGTTGAGGGTTTTAAACAGCAAACGAGCATTCACACTGGAAACCTGACTCAGCCGTGACCTTTCAACAACTGCACAGAGAACGTACCATGTGATTCACATTTCCAATCAAAATACCCTGAAATCTGAATGGCCAGTATTTGCAATGGATTACTTTTGTGTAAGCTAGAGGCTGAGAGTTCTTAGAGGAAATTATTCACACAGCAGCACTGATTAAAACACAGTATTAAGAAAAAGAAGTGTGCGTGATGCTGCGACAGAACCTAGAAACTGGCAGATATTGCAGTGGGATCCAGCATGACTTGGGGCCCTCTCTCCTCAAGGAGAGCACAGAACCCCTTTGCCCTGGTGTGCCTACCTGTAGCTGAAGGGCGCGACGGTGGCGGTGTTGGGGTGGCTGTATTGCTGCTGCTGAGGGAGCTGGACGACGCCGTTGCTGCTCGCGGCCGCCGAGACCGACAGTGCCGCCGAGGAGCCGGCGGGCAGAGCGACGCTGGGCTCCTTCCCTTCAGAGGAGGCAAGACTGCAGGGAGGCGAAGCCTTCTCAGGAAGTTGAGATTTTGTCGCTGGTTGGGACTGGTTTCCTTTTGTAGTCCTCAGTTTTTCAACCTCCTTACTTCCCGTGCAGGCAGGTGAAGCGGCCTGCTTTGCCGTGGGCACCTTGGAGCCAGGTTTCGGGATCCCACTAGAAGAGGGTATTAAACTTTCTTTCTTGGCTGCTGTCGTCTTGCTCCCCTTTGGGATTAAGCTCGCAATTTTTGAGCTCTTCTTTGTAGCTGTTTCAGTGACCTGCTCCTTCTCTTCTTTGACCGTTTTCTCAGTGCAAACTTTGTTTTTGTCCCTGTTCTTTTCCTCTTTGTCCTTTGGCTGTAGCAAAGACTTTTTATTGCTGAGATTTTTGCTTCCAGCTTTTGGGGGGGCTAATTTTGGCGACGCTTTAGGACTGCTACTTGTGGAGCCGCCGCTGTTCAGCCCGCCGCCCAAGACGTCCACCTCGCCGCACTCCGAAAAGGTATCGTCCTCTCGCCCGCCGTCACTGGGTCCTGAGCTGAGCGACAGAGGAGGCCGTAAAGCAGTCCTAGCGTTAACCAGCTTGAATTTTTCCAGCATAGATTTTTGGCCAGACGAAGGAGGCTTCGCGCCTTCCGAAGGGGGTGGCTTGAGCCTGTCGGAGGACGGCGTCGGGGAGGTGGCGGGGCTGGGCTGCTTCACGGACAGCATGGTGGAGGTGGCGCTGTGCTTCACGTTCATGGACTTGCTGCGCCACGGCTTGGCGGGGC
>NW_010586735.1:136028-206628 GCF_000705375.1 Tinamus guttatus
GGCGGGCCGCTGCCGGGCGCGTGCTGCGCGCCGCCGTTCATGCCTGCCGCGGGGTGAGGGCCTTTGGGGGAGTCCGCTTGGGGTACAAAAACAGGAGGAATACGGGGTTACACATACGGCAACAATACATCTCCTTTCTCCTGCTAGAAGGGGACCTCGTGTTCCTTTTGCATTAGAAAACACGGTCACAGCTGAACTTTCAAAAATCACTGGAAAGGTGACTTACAATAAACACAATTTAAATGGACATGCTTACAGATCCTAAGCAAAAATGCCTTCTTCTTCCCCACCACTGTGGTGTTTTGCAATATTTCTTTTTTAGAGTTCAAGAAAGCCTGCAGATACTTCCATCATCACCATTTCATTATTCAAATTAAACCTTTCTGTTTAAAGATTTTGTCTCTAAAATGTGATGAGAAAGTCTTCCCATCAGTTGTTAACTCTTACCTGCTGAGATATGATATTGCAAGGAAGAGGGGGGTGGAAAAAAAAAAGTAATATTGGAAGAAAAATAATAAAAACCCAGAAAAAAATCTTTTTGATATTCAGCAAAAGCAAAATATGTGCTACACAATTGTTTCTAGGGGAAAGGGAGTATGCATACACTGGTATGAAAGCGGAAATAACCAGTGTTCATCAAAGCAAAAAATGGTTAGTGTAGATAAGGGCTTGTTTGAGATCCAAAATACCTAATTTAATTCTGCCTTCTCGTCACTATACTTTCTTGTTATTAACTTGTTAACAAGCACTCGTAGATGATTTCAGGAACTCATCACAGGACACTTTCCTACACAGGACAAAATATATCAAGAATTTCAGCACTGCCAGTACTTGCAAGCTGTGCGTGATCCACCACCCTACGGCAGTGGTGGGTATGGTGGCCATGAACCTCAGGCAGGTACAGAAGGCTCATTTCCATCTTAACATCATTACAGGCTTTAGTGCTTTTACAGCACCTAGGAGTTACTGCAAGTCTTCAGAAAGTGTAAGACCCTTTAACCAATAGGGTCGGCACTCTGCTACCCGAGAGTCTTGCTTTCCAAGTAAGTCATCTAGCCTTATCAAGACAAATGGACTATGGCACGAAAGGGCTGGACTCTTCTGCTGTGAAGCTTGCACGTGATTCCAAGTCGTCTCCACGTATCTGAGTACCATTAATCTGGACCATCAGAGAAATTAAGTGATAATGGTAATTAAAGATGCACCCGGTCCCGCAGGTAGCGAGGGGCCCAGCAGGTGCTCCACGCGCACGGAGTGGCTTCGGGCCCAGTGGATATGAGGGGATGAGGAGCCCCTCTGCCCAGCTGCTGCAGAGCTCCTGCCCCCCTTGCATGAGGGCAGGGGCTGTGCCTGGGCCTCTATCATTTTCTGGTGAGCCTCAGCTCTTGGCACCAAGCCTGGGGCCAGCAACAGCTGTTGCAAATTACTGCAGCCTTCAGGCTTCTTTTAATTTATGGCTGGGCTGAGCCCTGTGGCTGCTAGCCCAGGATGGGGTGTGCGTGAGGACCTTCTTGCACACGTTGTGCCTCGCGCTGCATACGCCACCCTTACCCAGAGGACTGGGGGCTTTCGCTATCACAGGAGTGTTGCAGAAGAAAATTCACTCCAAGAACATGCAAAGCCTAATGCCGAATATGCGAAGCAATCTGTGAACAGCAGGATGCCCCTACACTCTGTTGTATTAACTCTGGTACATGTGTATGTATTGAGGCTATTAATTTTACTTCAAAGAAAAGAGTTCTGATTAAAAAGAAGAATGTAAGCCTGGCCATATGTCCTGCTATACAATATTAAGCTCAAGAAGGGAAATAATGTAGAAAGAAGAGGTTTTACTGCTTCATCGACAGCTTGTTCCACTACTCATATAGCAGAAACACAGGTGCCTGCAGCTCCCAGTGCTTACTTGATTGCTGTGTCACAAACCCTAAGCAGCATCAGAACAATTTCAAACAGATTGGGAACTCAAACCTGTCTTTAATCTTCACTTACAAGTGGATCCTTAATGGTCCTGGAAGGAAGGTGGACTGCATGTGCCCAAGCACCATGCAGAGTCTGTTTGCACATTTAAAGAGGAGGAAGAAAAATATTTCCTTCCTCCTCCTAGTCCGCATGTGTTCCTTGAAGCTATCTGTCTGTCACTGCTTTCTGCACATTCAACTGGAATAGCTGTTCATTACATGAAATTTGTCCCCACCTTGTGGTAATGTTGATACAGAGTGAATGCTCTGATGAGGATTTCCTATTTCTGTAAGCTAAATTTTACAAGGAGCTGGGCTTGTCTCTAGGGCCTATTCTCCTATTCTTGAAATGCATAATCACCTTTCAGTGCAAATTGTTTTGGATCTCCCGAGAGCTCTCCACTTCTGGGCTCAGGCCCACCTGCTTTGGGAAAGCAGCACTGCAACACGACTGGGTGCTCAATACAAAGAGAGAAGCTGTATCAGAACCGAGCGAGAATATACCTACAGAAAGGGATATTTTCAAGTCTCTCTTTCACAGGCTCTTACACAAATACAGGCTGTGTAAGTGGTTAAACTTGGTCTGGATACATAATCATCTTCCTCTGTCTTCTCATCTGTAACCTGCTCTATACACTGTGATATTGGAGAAGATGGGGACTCTATAATAGCTAACCAGTTGGAGCGAAATTAAGCAGTGATATTTTAGATATTCCATAGCAGGCAAAGTACTTCCAGTAGAAACATTTTAATGCCACTATACCAGGTGTCCCGATTAGAACACGTGAATTTTTAGACACCTGTATTAGAAGGCTTAATAGAAAGGGAGGGCTGAGAGGATGTTCAGAAGAACATGAAACCTGTCTAAGGACACTGAACGAGCTCAGCTTGTTCACTCGGGAACGTGTGACAAGAACAGAGCTGCCCCTTCTCAGCATTCAGCAGGGAAACACCTCTGGAAAGAGCTGGCAAAGCACTGGCACCAGAAGAGCTGTGAGCAAACCAGCAGCAGGTAAGCCCTGCTGCCATACATCCAGGATACATCCTGCCTGCAGATTAACTTGCCAGCACAGGAAAAAAGGAAGGTTCTTAGGGTTAATAGAGGGAAAAGAACCCCGTGTTAAAGCCAGGTTTGGATGGTAAATGAACAGCATTTCCTATTATACAGCTATATTGAACAGCAGGTAATTAAACTCTGGGACATAAAGGTCCTAATTTGTGTTCACATACAGTGTTTCTAAGCTCTAGAATGGGTTTTTTTTTTCCAATTCAATTTATACTAGAACATTAATTCTTTGTTAGTCTCAAAATGCCATAGGTACCCATCTCATTATCAATGTGAGAAACTACTTTATTCAAATAGCTTCAGAATAATAGTACTACTAATTTATCCTCTTTATTTTGTTTAGTCAGAAGCAGATGGATGTTATGTGACCTGGAAAACAGATGTGTTCTTTGAATCCATCCATCCAGCTGCAACACTCAGCAAAGAAAAAGGCTAAAGCTGTACAATGAGTTTCAACTCATGGGACATTTACTACGTTGGTGCATTCCATATCCCTGTTTTAATCACAGCTACATAAAATCATTGGCATCACAGCTATGGAGTGGATCTTTAGGTGAAAAAAATGGTTATACTGCATCAAAAGCAAAGCTGCTTTGGCTTTAGGAGAGCTAAGATTTCTTAGTGAGTGAACTACTCCCTAAGAAACTCTCCTAAGAGTTAACATTAGTGAAATAGTAAATAAAAGACCCACATCAGATTTTGGATCAATTTAAGGTCTCTGTTACATCTGTGACTGCAAAGCCATTCCTTACTGTGACTGAGTTGGAAACCATGGTCATGGAATTTCAAATATTACATAAAACTGAAATATGTGTTTTATATATATATATATATATATATGTCTTTCCTGAGGTCTCTTTATAGCATAAAGAGGGAGTTTTACAGCAGAGAAAAATGTGCCAAAGGTGGTCAGAGTGCCCTTGAAGAGATCTGCAGGTCCCAAGATCTAATACCTATTTACATACTGCAAGATGATTCTTTTTCTGCTTCAGTCTATGCAGCACTAAATGCAGAATTTTAAGCTACATATTATATGTTGCAAGTCTCAGTAAACAGTGTGCTTGGACACAAGCTGTTACCTCACTGCAAATATTTATGTTGGAAGAAAAATTTTAAGTACAACTTTCATTTTGTGTGCTGCACTGTACTGAAAAAAACAGTTTTTCAAAGTTTACTACCACTCTTTTAAGAGGTAGGTGTGTATTATTATTGCTACTATTATTGTGAGGGTGGGGGTTTGTATCAAAACAGATTCTTCAGAAAAAAAAAAAACTTCAGGGTAGAGAAAGTCCTGATTAAAAAAAACTATTTGAAAAAAAACTATTTGAAAATATCATTGTAATATTTAAAAAATCAGTCACTAATATTTAAATTGAAAAAAAATAGCAGGCTGCTCTTGTTTTCTCTCTTTAGGCGTAAGAAGTAACACAGTAGATTAAAATATTTTTTTTTCATGTGTTCTTTGGTATATTATAAAAAAATACCCCTTCAGTATCCTTGAATTCACAGAGTAGTTTCTCTCATTAATGTCTGCTTTATATACATACTGTTCTCATGTAAAAATCAATATTTTTCCATCTATTCTGCTGTTTTTAAAGAAAGAAGACAAAGCAGACAGAAACATCTGAAATATACTACTAAATATATTTATGCACCATTACATTTCCTATATCCTGTAAAATGAATTGAGTGATTATACATAAACAAAGCCACTCTTATCCTCTCTCAAGTTCGACTTCACTAAAAATCTCATCAAGGTTCTTACTCTCTGCTGGGAAGAAATGGAAAAGTAAAGAAATCTGTCATGCAAAAAGCCATGTAAATGTGCAATGCAACACAAACCTTAGCAGTTCAAAGACAGTTTCCAAGTAATGAGCCAAGAATATTAATATCTACAAGCAAGTCTCACCTTGAGTCATTTCACTCTTTCACATATTTCAGTAGCAAACTTATGTCGACATTATAAAGCAATTCTTAAACCTAAACTGCAGTACATACCTTCACTCAGGCAGCCTCATCTCCTACGTCTTAACTTCACTATCGTATTTGTGAACTGCTCAGAATATAGTGTCTGCTCACAGATCACCCTGATCTCTTTTTAGTTTTAGTCTGTATAGTTTGCCATACGCAAGTCCTTGATAAAATAAATTCCACTACAGAACTATCTAAAACATTCAACCCTGACAGTAAAAATAAAGAAGTGACTATTGAAAGGATGGTTTTATATCTTAAGATACAGCTAGGGGCAAAGTGTGTTCATCAGAACTGTGTAAAAAAAAATCTGGAGAACTGCCTGTTGCTTAGATGAAGAACATTCACTGCATAGTTGTTCCTCCCACAGAGCCCAAGGATGCAAACGGGTACTATGTATATTGTATCATTTTCAACTGTATTCTAACCCAGAGATATGAATAAAATGCTGTTCATTACACAAAGGGAGAAAGAAAGGGGAGGGGGAGCTGGACTGGTTACACAACTCAGAAAGCTGAATTTTTACATTATTCTTTTTCTGAGATAAAGCCTGAAGAGGGATATTTTCCAGGGAAATGGCGTCAGATATGGGAGAAATAGAAGTGCCCAGGGAGCTCAGTTTGTCTGCAAAATGAAAGTTCATATCTGAAGGACAAAGTAAAACATGAACACTGAATCCAAATCCCTGCAAATTTCATTAAATTTGGCTTAATTTCTAATCTCCCCTTCAGACTCACATTAGGTGAGGCATTGAAGGAACATATATTCTGATGCAAAATTCTAAAAACCTTCCCCCTTTAGAGGTTCAGATGAAAAGTCCCTTGAAGATTAATGCAGTCGCCTTACACATTTGAATGGACTTGAATACAGCCCAAGATACTATGCATGCAATATGGATTCATTTTTACCTCAGAGATATCATCTAATGCCATCTCCAACACTCTAATGTCTTCAAAGTTTGCAGTTCTGAACTTTTAGCCCAGTTCAGAAAGTCCTACTTCAGAGCAGCATCTCCATAGGTCTCCAAACCAAGCTGGATTACTACATTCCCTCCTTTGTCACTCCAGCTGTTTTTTTTTTCTTTTCCCTAATGTTGTACTATACTTATGAATAATAGTTACTCACTTTTAATCACTTACCTTTTTCATTGCCATTTGCATATTGTGGAGGCTTGTTTTTGTCAATGCTGTTAAAGCTCTGACTTCGACGATTTAAGTTAGAAGCTCCCTGGACTTTGGTACTGCTGCCTGCAGCTGGCACCCGTGAGGGTCCTGGAAGCCTGGAATGGTGTAATGGGAAATCAGCTTGTTGTATGGAATGCAACACACAGAAGAGGCAGTATGCAAACATCAGGCCATAATTTAAAGCCAGCAACTGAACAGCAATGATTTCATGTAAGCAACAATGAACAGCAGGATTCAAATTAGTTAAGACTCAACAAATGCAAAATAAAGGCTTATCCTTATGCACACAAATGGGAAAGGGATGCTTTCTAGATGCACAAGACATGTAAAAAGATGCTTTGCATTTGCCATTAACATTGCTAAAACAGATTCACCTTAACAAGCCATTAAGGTGCAAAACCAACTTTTAAGTTTATCATTTTTTTGGAGGAAATGTTACAGAAATTATTTAGAAACCACAGAAATGAATAGTTGGGAAACATTCCATATCTCTTACCCTAGTAAATACTTTACAGCGTTTAGCATAAAAGCTGGATTTTCTTTTATCTCTGTGGTCATTTTTCAGGGCTAGTGGCTAGCACATTTCTACCTCCAGAGGTTTATGAGCTTATCATTTTAAATTAAAAACACCAAAAACAAGCATTTTAGTAGGACACTGCACATCCATGTATATCTTTTTGATATTAGAATAAAATGCAGACTGTACATTTCAGTTCATTTGCTGGTATTTGCTGCCACCATCTGAACCTTACTGTGTGGTTATGTTAAAGGAAAAAATGTAGAATCTCTTGTCCCTGGCGTGTGCAAATCTGCATCTTTTTGAATCAGTTCTCTGATGCAAGATTCTTTAATGCCTGCCTACTTCAAACTTTCTGCAGCATCTTTGTGGGTAGCCCTACTTCTTTCCAATTTTTTTTTATCTAGTAGACAAATGAAATGGTCATATCACAGAATCATAGAATCATTAAGGTTGGAAGGGACTTCTGGAGATCATCTAGTCCAACCTCCTGCACATGCAGGGTCACCTACAGCACGTGGCACAGGACTGTGTCCAAGCGAGTTGGCAACCTGTTCCAGTGCTCTGTCACCCTCACCATTAAGAAATTTTTCCTTAAGTTCCTGTGGAACTTTTGGTGCTTCAGGTTGTGACCGTTCAGCAAGAGACTTTTGCCACAGGAGACTTATCTACCTTCTGCTCCTCACTGCTTATTGGAATGGGATGATGAATTTTACGAGAATTCGAGCTATATCTGACATTACGTCAGAAATTACGTCAGAGTTATCAAATTCAGTTAGTGTCTCTCTATTGTGACACTATATTACTACATTACGACTGAATTATAGTATCAGAGGGGAGAGAAAAATATCACGTTATAAAGGATTACAAAATGCTAGATTTCTTCTGAACATTTTAACGCACTAGCAAATCAGAAATGTTGAAACCACTTCAGTTTCATTAGCGAACGTATGTAAACAGCCCCGTATTCTCTTACTTGACCAATTTAAGCCTCAGAGAGCTAATCCATTCGTTATTTTTATGGCTCGTTCTGGCCGCCATCCTGCCCCGCCGCCTCTGCGCGGGGCCCGGAGCAGCCTGTCTCCCCTCTGCAGCTGCACGCTTCCTAACCCCTACCATGACCCACAAGTTCTAGTGATCTTCTGTTCCCTGAAGAATGCACTAAAACAAACTTAAAAATCCATTTTCTCCTTCTCATTACCCTAATTTGACAGGCAGTAAGAGCCCTGAGATCATTTGTCAAAGGTAATGAAAAAAAGTAACAAGAAGGCATGTGCAACACTGGAAACTCATCTATTCTCTTAAAAGCTAAAATACTTATACATATATTCGGCATGCCAGAATTTGAGAACTTGCCACAGTAAGCACATTACACATGAGGTCATTTGCTCTACGCACTTTCCCGTTTACCTCATTTACTGTCTTTTTTAATTGAATTCAGGTTTTAAATTGCTCTTGCAGAATCGTGTTAAGCAGATAAGGAAATGCAAAGAGGAGAGTAACAAGTAAGGGACAAGTCACATACCTCTGAACAGGCCTCGGAAACACTGCCACAGATTTAAAGTATTAGACAGTAAGACTGTTAACCCCCAGACATGTTGAGTGTGGACAAGACAGGAGCATCAGCAGTAAGGAAAACCGGAGACCTGGAAGTGCAGGTGTGAAGCAACCGTGCCATGGTTTAGCTCATCCCAAGCTCTCACCAGCAGCTCAGACCGTGTTAGTGTGCCACACCGAAAATGCAGGATTTAGGCTGGATTACACGATTTAGAGTTCATTGCTCTCACCAATGAACTGGACAACAAAACAGCGTGAGTCATAAACCCGTTAACTGCCCCCGAAAAAAAGGCCCAAAACAAGAGGAAGCTTCAGAGCTGGATCTCTTCTGAAAACCTGTTTGTAGATTTTAGTGCTCATAGAAGTAATAAACTAGAAGTGCTGATGAAATCTGAAACAGAACCAAATATTCTGCCAAACCAAGCATCTCATAAACAGCGACTGTGTGCAGGCTCATTGGGAAGGAGCAGAAGACATGGCAGTGGTTCATTTTTCTGCTCTATTTTCCTTCTGTATGAACTTGACTCTGTGAACTCAACCTATCAGGTGGGTTTGTGATATGGTCAAAGCATCTAATGGGAATTGGGACGGACTCCCAAACTCCTTTTCACTCATGACGAAAGTAGAGACTTGAGCCAGAAATTACAGAGCACTAAAATCGCCAACTAGTCCTTCACATCTGATACTTCACATGCAGGATACAGAGATGCAGGGTACATAATAACCAGAAATGTTACTAAAATATTGCAAAAATCAGCATCTCCCAGGCCATAGGAGGCTTTTCCATGACAAAGCTCATTGCTGTGAAGCTTGCACACGTAACATTAATACACATTGTTTAATGTCTGCTTATGTCGAAAGGATAAAATACCAACGGGCATCGACTCACTTGAATATCACTAACAAGCAATAAATTAGAGATATTTAACTGACCTAGAAGTCTTTTTTTGACTGGTTGCAATTCCACTGTGATTAGACTGAGTTGCATATCTGGCTGTGAGACTGTATGAGAAGAAACAGAGAAATTGAATTAAAGAATTTCTTTGAACGCTCATAGAAAGAACACACTTACCAGCAAACTATGAGTTAATGAATGCAAATTGAACATGGATAGAAAATACAAATTAACCCGCAAAAATATGAATTAATGCAACATGCAAATTTTTATGAGAGATGCAATGCATAGACTATGAAAAAAATGAGTATTGTTATAACTTGTCTCATTTGCTAGAAATTATCTTAGGAATAGGAAATTTTGGCAGATGCCCCCAGTGACTATATTCTAGCTTCATTAGGGCACAATATGAAATCTGTCCATTTTGAAGTGTCAGTGCACCTCCACATTTTGTGCTTGTTTTTTATTGCACCTAAAGTCCTAAATGCAAATCTACAGCTATTGGCATCGCCAATAAACCGAGCGGGTTACGGTTCAGTACTTCAGCACCAATTTGACTCAAAAGAATTTCCGCTATAGAAAGCCACCCTCTTGTCAGCATATCTATATAGAAGAATCATAATTTTCCTTACTTTTTTACTCATGGCAGAACAGTAAACGCATATGATGCATTACCCAGGCAGATAAGCAGAGGCTTCACTAGGAAAGCCCTGATATGTGCTTAGATTCACAGTTAAATTCCATAGGAAAATGCACCTTAGTTTACTACCCAACTGTTATTTCTGCAACAGAAGACAAGCTGTGCCAGAGGGCTAAATGATCCATATTCCCCCTGACACTCAACGGTGTGCCCTGTTGCTAAACCAGCAGATGTACGTCTCCTCTTGCAGGCATTGCAGAGGGGGTGTGCCAAAGGTATGGCCAGAGAAATGCCTTGCCAAATCACTTCACTTACTATAAACAGGAACATCCTTTGGGAGCCACATAGCCTGAGGGCCCAGAGAGCTGTATAAGTCTGGTGTAATCACCAAACTGAAGTCCTTGCACCATTAAGGAAGGCCAGAAGAAGTGAGGTGAAGGCAGCAACTGTCATACAGGCACCATCTGAATGCACCTCCCTGCACCCTCCAGGCCCCTCCTCTGAGGAGTGGCAGAAGCTGCAGCCACTTGGCCGCAAATTTACGGGGGCAATAAATACTGACATGAAATAGCTGGAGGTACTGATTCCACCAGAAAGGTGCTGAGTGATCTCTGGTAGCCACTGAAGCAGATGACCTGCGTCTCCCATGGAGAGGGCCAGGGAGGGCAGGGGGAGGCACCACCCGTGGGGCAAAGTGAGGCTCGAGTGTGACCTGGGCTGCTTGTGATTTTACCTACTCAAACCCCAGTGAAGGGCTCAGCATTGCCGCTGTGACTGCCAATTACAAATGGCACCAGCGTGCAAAATTAATTAAAAATCAGTCCTAACAGGACAAGAAGGCATTAGCCAACATATAAAAGCAGCATTTCAATTCCCTGACATACAGCTTCACAGTAATGGTGACAAACTGTTGTTTTAAATGACCACAACTTCTCTGGGAATTCTAATAAATTCCAACAGTACTGTAATGATTACGGTTTATGTATATTTATATCTCTGTGGCCATTAGAATATTGCATTACCATTTCACATAGAGCTATAGTTCTTAATAATGCCTGGATATATGAAGCAAATGCGATATACTTTACAAAAGTTGCTAAACTGGCTTAACATCAGATCTTTTGATAAGATCTTCCATTTGCTTTTTTCCCAACATGTTTGAAATGAAGAAACCTAGAAATATTTAGCTGGTTCTTCACTTTGACTAAGCTAAGAAGTTTGTGGGGAAAAAAAATGGTATATTAAAAAGAAAAAAACTTTAGTGTGTATATGTCATTAAAAGGTAAAATGATACACAGTGCAATCAACATGGACAGTGAGCAGAAGAACAGGGTGAACAGAGTGATCGTAACCACTGCCTGAGAGTACTGAGGCTCTGCTATTGCCACTGTTTCTACCCAAAACAACGTGACACCGATGTAGCTGGAAAGATGAAATCGCTCAGTCTCAGAGATGTTGCTGAGCTGCTGATAAATCAGCCCACACACAGACAGCACTTTTTTTTTTTTTTTCCTGTTTAGTAAGAACAAGAAGCCGCAACCTAAAAATGACTTCTAGAAATACCTCTTTCATCCATCCCTGCTACGGGGGCTCCCTCCCCTAGCAAACCCGTGAAGCGTCAGGCCAGAGGCTGCGTCCAGACTTCCCATGCTCTCCCGAAAGGCACTGTGGGCTGTGTGAGCATCAGACAAGCATCGGCTGCGCTGTGCTTGGGGAACTTGGTTTTCCAGAGTGATGTGAGGGCCAAAGGGAGAGTTAACAGCTCATGAACCAGGTGCCTGGACGACTGGGCCTTCCCTGTGCGCCGGGCTGGACGTGCTGGGCCTGTCAGGGGCTCGTGCTGAGGCCTGGGCCCGCGCTTGCACGGGTCACCTGCGCGCAGCTCATCAGCACTTCCACAAACTTGCAAATAAGCATGTGACCCGCTGCCCTCCATCCAGCCAGACAATCTTCTGGCGGCCAGGAAAAATAAACCTCTTGCACTTAAACCCACCATTTTTTTTTTACAGATTACAGATAGACACAAATGTATAATAAACACGTGCTTGTATCAAAGCAGCATGGATGCAAACCGCAGAGCAGGAGTTTAGCACTACAGCATTTAGGACAGGGAAGGGTTTATTTACCAGAAAGGTGAGAAGGGGCACCCTGAAAGCCTCAGGTTCTGTGCTCTCCGGCTCCCAAGACCTTTTCCACTGCCATATTCCCAGCAGTGCTCTCCCACGTGCCAACGGTTTTGGGGAGCGGAGTCAGGGAGACAGGGGAGGCCCTAAGGCTCCTGGCTGGGAGAGGGGTGTAAGACACGATCCTAAAAGAGGTAGGGGAACCTGGTAGTCAGCATGTGCTACAGGTGCTTAAATGCCTTCCTACAGAAAATGAAGCAAAATGTTCGACTGCAACGGGCATGTAAGAACCAAAAAGATGAAGAAGGAAGACAAGCCACTGCTAGACACCAGATTAAACTGCCAGGAAGGCTTTCAGTTATTCTTTTTTTTTTTTTTTTTAATACTAAGTCGTGTGGTAGAGAAGAAGCTCCTTGAAAGCAATTACAGCACAGAAAGCTGAAGCTCATGAACCTGCATGCTCAGCAGGCATCAAGCTGAAAATAACCTCTTCCTTCAAAACCCCATTCACCCTCACCGGAATATCCCCTAGTTTTTATTAGCAGTTTCCAAAAGACCCAAAGGATCACGTTGCATGACACTGTCCCAGGCGCGTGGCTGTTTCCTGTGATGTTAAGAATTGCAAGGGCTGCTCGAATGACTGCTATGTGATTTGTTAAAATTATGCAAAAGGCAAAGAGCTTTCTCGCATGCAGTTGACATCTCGCTACCTTACTGACATGCATGAATTTTAACATGCAGTTGCTCTGATAAAGTGCATTAATATCACTAAGATGGCTGCCCTCTACAACTCTTCAAGACTTTTCTGTTACAGTGATCTTCTGATATATATATTGATATATATATATTTTATATATATATAAAGTCATTTTAAAAAAACTGAATTCAATGCAAAAAAAAAAAAAGTCCAGAAAGTACTGATTGTTCTGTGAACAAAATTTTCAAACCCCAAACCTCTTGGCTGCATATTTCGCATCAGCCTGCCTATCAGACAGCACAGGAGATGCTTGCCACAGAGTTAGATAGGGCGCAGAAGTTAGAAAGACTGAAACAAAAACACAAAAACAAAAAAGTTTTTGCAAGAACACTTTATATTTCATACATTTCTTTTGTCCGTTTTAACCCACTCCTAGTGGATTATTATATGTGCATATATATATCTGTATATGAATCTGTATACACACACACATTTTTTTTTTTTCATTCACAGGAAGAAACATCTATAGCTGGGCCCGCTCACAAGCTCATACCATGTCATCTGTTCTACATTAGGTGGACGTTTCTCCTTTCCGCTTTTTAGACTTCTGGCATTTTATACAAGGAGGCTATAGCCAACCCACACAGGCTTGGAGTTAGAAGAAAAAACGTATTTTCAATGCAACTGTTCACCATTCATAAAACATATCTGAGATACCCCAACCTTGCATGAACATTTATGTCTGTCTTGCAGAGCAAAGCAACTTTTAATAAAAACTGTGACTGTGCCCTTCCCACCCTGACCCCTGTATATGCAATATAGATATTTTGCAGAATTTAATGGAAGAATATGTAAAATCACAACACTAAATAAACAAAAAGAAGGACATCAACAGATGCAGCTAAACTATAACTTAAATATGTTCTTAAACTGAACTACAAGTCAGTTTAAGTAACTTAAACAATCTTCTAAAAATCATTACTTCTACTGAATAAAGCAGCCCAGTGTATATCAGTGTGCTGGCAGCAGTAGGGCTGTGCCTTTAGGGACCAGTCTAATGCTTTTATGGCCTTATCTCCAAACCGTTTATGACCTCCTACCAGAACAAGATTACAGCACATTACCTCCATGGCAGCATATGCCACTCTTTTGTTTCACAGTTTGTTAAAGGAAGACGGTAGCAAAACTTTTCTCCCAGAGTGAATGAGAAGGAAGATGCCACAAAACCTGAGGCTGTCAGACCTCTTTCAAGTCTATACTTTGCCTTTTGGATCTTTTCACAGATTTCCAGAAAACCCACACTGATCAACACATCGTAAAATTTGGCTGGCATCACTACAGATCTGAATCAGTGAAGCATTTAACACAAACCTTAAGGCTATCATTACTTAGCAAATTAAAGTATGTTTGTGAGTACTTTATTGGGCATTCCTATTTATTCTAAAAGAGTAAAAACCCATGTACTGTAAAAGAATTTGAAAAACTTTGCCAACATTTTATGATGTACCCTAAGTGTTTTTTTAAGAGCAGACCAAATCTCAGACCTACAGACAAGTGATTTTCCTAAGATGCCAATTTATAAGGATGGTGAATCATACACTTGAATATAAAAGTTCCATTTCTTCTTTCCATATTCTGGAATTTCTGATTATTCTGATTATATTATTTACATTATTATATTATTATTTATATATAAATTCTGTTTCCAGAAATTTCCAATTTCTATAAACAGCACAGCCTGTGTCTATTTAGACATATCTGGAATTCTTTATTTTATTTTATTTTTTGGTCAATAAAGATAGAAATTCATCTTCCCCATAGCAAAGTGGAATATTATTTCATTAATAGATATTGGCAAAACAACAATATGCAGACTGTTTGTTACACATATTTGTTACACAGTGTCTGTGAAAATATTAAAAGATAAAATATGCAAAAAGGAAAAATAGGAGCAGATAAAGTACCACCATAAACATAAAACTAATACTTCAATACATGCCTGAATGTAAGAAAAGGACTGAGTCACACATGTCCTTTTTTGTTCAAAACCCAGCTATCAAGCAATACATAGGAGATCAAAGGAGATCATTTTTGCTTCAGAACAGGAAAGAACATGAACACAAGAAAAAACACAGATCAGAGTAATTCACTATAGCTTACATTGGACATTGCATTTTTTCAATCTGTCATATACTTGAATGTATATGCATACTCCAATGTTTGCAAGAAACAAGAATTAAATAAATGTCAAGCTTGGGAAAGGAATAAGATACATGGTCATAATTTCAGAAGAATGCATTTGGGGAGAAAGAGAAGAATTAATGAAGTTATATCAAGGAAAAAGAGAAAACAAACTAGTTATGCCTAAAGGGAATATTCTAAGGCACAAAAATAAAAAGTTGGATTCAAATGCTACAGAGATGAACTGAAGACTTCTCATTAAAGTCTACATGTGCAAGTGAAAATTATGGCCAAAGAGCATCAAAAGTGAATGAGTGGCAAGAGAGATAAATGCCAGACAGAACAAACATATCTGGAGTGCAGAGAATTAAATTCACCATGAAACCAAACTCTCTTCTGAAAGCCATAAGAACAGACTCCAAGAAAGGACGGCAGCTACATTTTGAAATGCAATCAGAAAAAGAAATCTTAAAATTCTTGGGCAAACGGCAAGGTATTTTATTAACACAAGAAACCAATATAACTATGTGTCATAGGTTCCTAAAGAGGAACATAAGATACTTTGAAGGGAAAAGAACTGAAGAAAAGAAATACCATGCAAGGACAGGTGGCAACCAGCAAATGACATTTTTTTAAGGATCCATTCTACAGACTTATGTAAAAAGGTGAAAGGTATGAGCCGTTTTTAGAAGGTTGATAGTTGAAAGTCTAAACAAGACATGAAAAGCTTAAAAAAAACCCTTAAATCTAGTAAGAAGTTATGAAGAACTTTATAATCACTAGAGATCATCTAGTCCAACCCAGAGCCCATGGCACAGGGTGGCATCCAGGCGGGTTTGGAAGATCTCCAGAGAAGGAGACTCCACAGCCTCTCTGGGCAGCCTGTTCCAGGGCTCTGTCACCCTCACTGGAAAGACGTTCTTCCTCACATGGAGGTGGAACTTCCCATGTTTCAATTTCTATCTATATAATCTACATCTTTGTATTTCCTGCTTGTTGTGTGTCATGTTTTCCTATAGCTATAGAAAAGGCCATTTCCTTTGGAAATGGAAACTCCCTTTGGAAAAATCTTTTCTTTCATTCCGTTAAACTTAAGACAATACTTAGACCATAGCTTACCTTCTCCTCCTAGAGAACATGTGAATAATATGGTTGTGGTAAGGTTAAAAGAGTTGTGTTAAAATACATGGATGTTCTTACGTTCTTCTGACTTCTCCACATGAAGGCTATTAGGACTGTTCCAGTAAGTTCTAAAAGTTTCTCAAACACAACAGAAGTATTTCTTATGCAATTTTCAACAGCACTGGTTCAGTTTGCATGCTGTTTCAAAATACATTTTTTTTAAAGAATTGCTTATAAAACTGTGACAGAAATATTAATATTTAGGAGGCATTAAAGATGTATTTTTTATATATTGCTCTGTCAACATATCATAGCCATGGCCTAGATAAAAAAAAAAAGAAACCTGCAATAATCTCTAGTACATAATGGCAGTTGCATAAGGTGTGTAAATGAATTTGATACCTGAAACAAGGGGAGCGGGGAGGAGGACTCACACTTCCTGATAACCTACACAGTTTTTACCACAGGAACTAATCTCTCATTTATGAAACTCATCATTCTTGAATATAATGTATTTGTTTAGGTACCCATTCAACTGATTTAATTGGTACTGAAGTATGTTATTCCTCAGTTATTTGGGCTTCTGAACACTAGAGAGGAAAGAATTTCATAACCTGTTCTCTAAATATGTCTTCATTGGGACCCATAAGGATTGTCATGGCTGTGTCTTTGAGGAGCAGAATGAAATGGAGCCCTGGCTGTTTCTCAGCACAGAGATACAGCCTGTTTAAGGAGAATCCAATCCCCAAGATCCATGTGAAGGCCAGCTGCTGCAGGTGCTGCTGCCATGCCATTAAGCAATGTAGAACACACTGAGTTATCTCCCAGGCCCTCATACGCCCACCAGGTTAGGCTGATACAGCCAGCTTGGACCCTTACTAGAAAACAGAGAACAGAAAGAAGAAACAAATCTCTTCTATTTTTTTCTCATTGATAGTTTTTAAATGATAATTTTATAGTGGGAAAAGGTACATACCTGGTTATCTTCATTCAAACCAAGTACCTAACAGCAAGAGAGCTAAGGGTCATTGCTCTCCTTTCCATTAACCAAGCATCGCACATGAGGATTTTCATTTTTTAGCCTCCATCAGTCCAACGCACCTGCTGGGTGCAGAGTGTGAAGCTGTATTTTAACCCTCCAGAACACTGAAGCGATGAGCGATGGCCTTTTATTCCTAACTGGTGGCGGTGTAACCAGAACTGGAATATGGATTTCCATTATTCTGCCAAGGATCTAGTTAGATTCATAAGCCTAACCACTAAATTTGCATTCCTGCAATAACTCGCATGGCACAAGCTGTGTATCCAATCTGCTTCATTTTTTCCCCTAGTACTTTTCTGAGAAGGCAGCAACATGAAACCCAGTTCACTACATCAGCTATATATGCAACCACCTGTAGAAACCAGCTACCTAACTTTGTTTATGCGCCTAAGAAAACCAGGGTGCTCTTTTGATATAACAAATTTAACAAAATCCATCTGGATCTCAAGCTGTGCTCATCATTCCTGTACGTGATAAAATAGTTTGTCCGTCTTGGGGAATTTTGCTGACAGCTTACTGAAACCAGTTACTGCCTAATGCATAAATGAGACAGAACTTCTTTCATCCACATGTGTTTTCTCTTAGTATCTGGGTGGTTGAAAGATCATCACTGTAGCAAGTTTAGATGTATTGCTGTGATAATGGAATCCACTAGCAAAGTGAAGCATAAAAATATAATGTAACAATTGTTGTCATGTATCTCTACTGACAGATGTAAATAAGGCCACCAGCACTGTATTTTTTTTTTTACTAAATCTCAAAACAGCAACCAAGTTCTAACTAAATAGTGATGTACCTACCTCGCATTTACTCCCATAGTTAGTCATACAAGAATTTAGGAAATTTGAGGATGAAAAGAAATCAGAAATTGTTTCTAAAACCTCCACCTCCCTCAAGCTACCACTTAGTACTTACCACATTTTTTCCAATAATTATCCAAATCATTTTAAGGGGGATGATATTAGGGTACTAATTTATAAATAAATAAATAAGGCATACTCCTTACAGTGTAAATTTACTGGGCATTTATTAACTCCCTTATTCTTTCTCCATTTGATTTGACATGTAGCTGTTGTCCCTAGATTTGCATATAGGCCAATGATATTCTTTCATGTCCAGAATCTTGTTCCTTTCTTATCAGGATAAGTGTCATGTTTTGGCGCTTGGTTATGCGCAGATTACACAGGTTTGAGAATACCTGGAAATGGGAATCACAGCACTTCCATCAGAACCACTCTCTTAAATCAGATTTAGTCGCTAACCTGGCATGTGCAAGGACAAAATCTGTCTTTGTCTTCTGTGGGGCCTGCATGTTTCCACATCTGTATCCTCAGTTACGATCAGCACAAAACAAACAAGCAAACAAAAACCCCCACATACTTTGGCTTAAATGATTGCCTGTGTATCAGGACAGGCCATGGGTAAAATTTTCAAATCCAACACTGTAAGATTAAGCAAAACAACTTCCTCATTGCAACAATCTAACCTAAACTGATTATAATTACAGACACACTTTCCGAATTCCAAAGTACAAAATGAAACATGATCCTTACAGTTTCCAAAGAATAAAAAGTCTATAAAAGCATCCAGCCCTTCCTGTATATGTGCTTTGGTTTTGCTCACCCACATGCACCCATACAAACGCATTCAAAATGGCTATAGGACCTCAGAATGGCAGGCGCAGCACAGGGGAAGCTCACGATCCTTTCAATCAAATAAAGAGAAGCTGCATCTGAAGTGTGTTGCACTGCCCTCTACCACACGTGTGAGAAACAGTAACTTGTCACGATGCGTTTGAAAATTTACTTGAATCAGGATTGACGATTTTGTTATTCCTAACGAAGATGAAGGTGACATTTAGCTACCTGCTGCTCTGTCTGCTGTCCTGCTTTTGTCATTCTATGGAGATCATCGCTGTTCTTTCTCAAGCACCCACAAAAACTTTTCCTAAGTATTAAAGGACCACAGACCCAGTCAATGGAAAATAATCTCTATTACACATATTTGCCAAATACTTTTTTCAACATATATGCCATCACTAATTTGCTGATTTATGTTTTCTACATGCCAAATCTTTCTACAATATAAAATGTCTGAAAATAAAGCATTAAGAATTTTTTAAGTACACTCAGAACAGTAACAAGTTAATCAAGAAAGGGCAGAATATCTGTGCGATAAACTACAGTAATAGTCTTAAAGATTAATATTCAATATGAAAGGACATAATAGCTGTTTTCATCATCACTTTGGAAAAAATATGAAATGAAGCTGTGACACAGCTTAGCTTTTATCAAGACATTAAACTTCATTCAGTGAAAGAGGAAAGTTTAAGTACCAATACTAACTTAAATTTTGTCCAAAATATGTAAAATTCTCAGGTGTCCAATGGAGCAGTCATACGTGCAGCCTTCTAGGCCATAAACACTGAGGGAGGAGCATAATTCTCACACAGACTTAACACTTCGGCACCCTGAGTCTGATTCTACTTAAATCAATATAGGTAGACTTCACATCATACATCACACGCCTTGTAAAATTCAAATGCTTATTTAATCTGTATATCACGTTGGCTCCTCCAGTATTTAATCCTGAGAGGAAAGCTGGCATGAAAGCAGTCATATCATATAATTAGAAATCAGTCTTGGAATCATATAGGCTACCTGCCCACATTTTAGATAGCAAAAAGTGGGCAAGATGAATCCCATCACCTGATTTTATGCATTTATTTCCTTGTCTTTCTTTCCTTTCCTTTTCTTTCCTTCTTTCATGTGGAAGTTTTTATTTGCTCATTATCAGCCTAAAATTTAAGAAGTTGCTCAGGAACTCATTTTGAATTATTTTCCAAAATGTAATCATTTTATGGGGAAAAAATATATAATTAAATTACTACCACAAAAAGGAAAAGTTGCCAAGATCACTATAGACAGTCTGCATGAATTAATACTTAGATATACATGTGTATTTGTGGACAATAGGTTTTTCAAGTGTAGCAATTTTCTAAAAGAAAGGGACATGCCCTTGTATGCCAACTTCTCAATAATGAACCAATTAATGTTCTGTTTTATACCAGCATTTCGAAGTCCTGGATTTCCTTTTTCTGCAGAATATTAGAAGAATCTACAGCAGAAGATGGAAGTCTTTTATATATAAAGCTTTCAGAACCTGTCTTTACTTAGAAAGCCTTTACTGAAAAATAAATGGAAAATATATGGAAAAAAAAAATTGTATTCCTCAGAGCCAGTACAGAAGTTTATAGTGACCAAGAGATTCAACTGCTTGAGTAGCAAGAAACAAACAGCGGAATTCTTGCTTTCAGTTTAGAGATAGGGAATAAGAAAGATGCTATCACACTCAGTATAAAAAGAGCTGAAAAATTTTCAGCTGAAACATAGCCATTAAATTCAATCCAGGAATGAAACAGTCTGACATTAAAGTAGACGGCTGAAAGCATGCTAATGGAAGGAGAAATTTTCTTAAACTAGTCTTAGCTTTTGTATTTCCCTTAATGAAGGCATGAAAGCTGGGGTTGTGGACACAGAATGGTCACGTCTCCTCGTAATGAAGTATATTTAAACATAGCAAAAGAAAAGGTGAGAGAAAAGACTTGAAGATCCACAAGGTTCCAAGGAATTACAAGGAAAAGAAAGCTTTACAAGAAAATTCATCCCCTCTTTGCCTACCATTCCTGAGCAGACAGAGGACTAATTTGCACTCGCTTCCAAATCATAAACAACTGCTTTGCTCCAAAGTTTTTTTGCCCAGATTTCCTTTCAACAGTGGTAATGTATACGGGAATATAGTACCTATTCCATGCGCTTTTATTAAATCATAAGCAAAAACATATATCCAGTGGTATTTATATGCAGCTGGTTAGCCCCTTATTCCATTGATGAGAGCAGTAAACACTGACTGCTTGTAGACCTGCATTCAAACACTGTCATTTTGATGGAAATAATACTGAAAAAGAATCTATTTTTCTCAAGAGCGAGTTGTTATTTCCTTACACACAGTATTAAATATCCTTCAGCATGCAAAATTCAGCTTCAGAAAATGTTGAGAGTTCTCAAATTCTTCTAGGATCACCCCACAATTCCCCAGACCACATTCATAATAAACTATATGGAAGAGTATGCAAAGACATTAACATTCGGTAGCAGAGGAAAAAAAAACCCATCACATTGTAACTCCCAAAGCAAATGGAAGTATATCTTAATTATCTTATCAAATCCAGTAATTGCTACCAGCAACATTTTCATATAAATTTATTTTTACAACATTCCCAGTTTCAAGACAAAGATTTCTATTAGGTTAAAGTCTGAATAAGTTTTCTAAGCAGAAGGAATAAAATCATCATAAACATGACAGTGTAATTTTAATATGAGTAGATTCAAGAACCAGAATATTGTTACTGTACTCTGATACTTTTATTCCATCCTACATCATTAACCTATCATATCCTAGAGACTCTACTATTCAGGAAGTATGCAAATATCTTTTAAACAAGCAAATAATATATCAAACAAGCATTAAACCAAATAGGACAATGCATAAAGCTCTTCATTAAAAACTTCATTTTCTGTGGTCTTGCACATGGATGGCCTTTGTTTTCCTTCCCTAATAAAGTATATGTTTCTAAAACTCTTTCCACTGAGATATTTGTGTTTAAAAATGATTCTTTTGTCATGGCGAATAAGCAACCTTTGAAAAATATTTGTTCAGCTTCACTCTGAAAGCAATGTAATTCAGCAGTTAAGAATTCTGCTGACTTTTGTACTTCCCCAAACCGATTGCTTGAAAGAAACTAGATTAGGGCCATTTGTTCCCTCCTAAATATAAAAATCAAACAGAGGTAAGCACCTTAAAACAGAATGTGTTGTCATGAAAAGAGTTTATAACCCATAACACTAGTGATTCTGCCCTTTCCTCATCTATTTTGCTGATCATCTGAAATCACTCATTTGTATATGGAATTGGGTATGTGAGGAAAACATCAAAATAACCTGTGCACTAATTTGTGGGTGTCTAATTTGTTCTGATTATGCAAAAAACTGTTTTGTCCCTCAGATGAGTTTATTCCAGAGTGCAGTATTTCTAACCAGCAACTCCTTTTTTTTTAGTATTCACCTTGCAAGGCGGATTTTCTACATCATTTCTACATCATTTGCAGAATGCAGATAAAACATCTAAGAGCATCTTAAAATTAGTACTCAAACTAAATTTATTTCTTGCTCACTTTAGTTTTACATCCAAGAATTGCAAGTTTAAAAACAAGCAGACCCTTAAGACATACAATTTTACTACATATATTGCAAACAAAGTCTTAAAAAGTCTTTTATGTCTTTTGTAGGTAAGAGAATCTTTCCACCTGAAGTTATCTTTCTTGGACAACCAAGGAAAAGGATTTTTCACCTGAGAAAATTAACATTTTAACCTACCTGGACTGCATATCTTGGTGTGTTTTGGACTGGCTGATTTCAGCCGGAGGTGAAGGAACTTGCTGTTGTAGCTCCACCAAAGATTGGTAATATTGTTGCTGCTGATGCTGCTGCTGCTTGTAGCGAGACAAACTGAAAAACAGGCCTAAAATGGCTTTCAAATTTCCATTCCTTATTTCTATAAAAAAAATAGGACAGAGAAAAAGAAGTGAAATCACTGTGGTTTAGGCTTTCAGTTTGTATCAGTAAAACAGATATGTGCACATTTTATTACTATTATAACCTTTGGTTATTTATCTGCCCTTTTTTTTTTTTTTTTTAGTAAACACTTGTTACATAACTTCATCATGACAAGTCACAAATCATTGACATAAAGATGCGTAAACCAAACCCTAAATAGTATACATGATCTGGAATGAATGCTCCTGCCTGGACACCATTCCAAGGCCCTTTAGAAGCTAAGGGGTGAGAGCAAGTGGTAATGTCTGAATTCATCCCTTTTACCACCTGCTTTGTATCCTTGATGTTTGGTCAAATTCTTGTAGATAATAGTCATTTCCGGGAAGATCTGGGAGAAGAGAAGGTAATGGTTTGGAGATGAGAGCACCTTATTCAGCAAGATTAGAAAATGGAAAATGCCAAGAAAAAATAAGACCCAACGCTTGCAAATAGATCTTTAATTTTCCAGTTACATGATTATTTATCTCTTTATTTCATGCTGCTAGTATGGGTTAATTAAGGCTTCAAAACTCTGGCTTACACACAGGGCTAAAACTATGAGAATGAAGCTGCGGTGATCCACAGTAGCTTCCTTATGTCTCTCATTCCTTTCCCTCTTAGTCTGTGTTTTGTTTGGTTTGGTTTGATTTGCTGGTTTGATTGTTTTGTTTGTTTTTCCCAGCCTGATATTAGGCTTTTTAAAAGACTAATGTTATTCTCTCCATATAAAGGATATGTGTCAAAAAGAAGCCTCGGAGGAGGGGAGGAAGCTTTAATAAAATTATCATTTTGATTCATTATCAAATTTCTTTGGCACTGAACTTCTTGTGAAAGGTTTTCATTAGGCCTACAGCTTTGTAACAACATGTGAACTGGCATGCAGCACTGCAGTCTTTCTCAAGCTGGCGGTGCCACTCGTCCTTTTTCATGCAATGCTTAAAACATAACTTATAAATGTGCACTGTCATATTCATGTGGCTCTAACATTTATTTTCTTCAAAAAGACACAGAAGAATTACTAGCACATACATGGACAGGGCAGCAAACAGCCTCTATACACTTGTTCTGTTATAAAAGAGCAAATGCAACACAGGATGCTGGGGTGTGCTGCAAAATGGAAATGTGCTTAGAAAGCCCATCCTGCTGCAGGATCTTGGATTCCCCATGAAACTACTGCTGATATGCAGAAAATCTTTCTCAGAATTAGAAAGCTTTTTGAAAAATGATTTGCAGCCACATTAGTTTCAAGGAATATCATCATCAAGGAATGAAGAAAATTCCTATTTAAAATTATCTTTAAAAATGCCCACACATAAATACCCTTTAGGCTGCTCTAGTTTCAAAACAGTTTTGTACCTGATATCAATTTATTCTTATCATTTTTACCATTTAATATTCAATAAGAAAGAAACGTTTGTTTTAAAAACTTACATCATTATTCAGTTTTTTAGCTTAAAATTTCTCTGTTTTTTTCTTCAACTATACTTTTGTCTATTTTTAAAGGAGACTATGAGAACTTTCGAAATTACTTCTAAACATTTTCTTTCTTGCTTTTAACCCCTTAAGGTTGGAAGATTTCTCTCAAATGGAAAAAAAATATAATATATACTAAACTTTTCAGGGAGAGAGAGGTAGGATTGTTTTTCTGTTCAGCAAATAGGATCTCCAATACAGATTCTGCAGTCAAAATTCAAAAATGATTTTTACTCTGGAGCTCCTTGCTCAAATTTCAAATAGGGTGGGAGACGTCTTAAATCTTTGTTACAATTATGTTTTCCTGTTCCAGAAATCCTTCTTCTCAGAAAGAATTGTAATGTTCAGGGTTGTGCATACTCAAAGTGGTATATTTATGGGAGCCTGTGTCAATCTACACTAAGATCACTCAAAAAGATTTTGAAGCATTTAGAGCAGATTCATGACAAACTGCAAAATAGTAAAACTAGGTTTAATTTTTTTTTTTTTGAATTTAAAGTCTGCCACTAGTGTGTTTTTGGTAAACCTCAATCTGAGGTTGAAGAATTTTTATGATTGACAAGAAACTAAAAAATCTTAAGAAACGAAAATTAATTTCATACTGTAACCTTGCACACCAAAGTGACAGCTTTTAAGATAAAAGCATTCATGACAAAAAAAAGAGAGAAAATAAACAGAGAAAAAATAATGCATTATCTGTGTAATATGTAAACTGTGTGTTTTAGAAGGACTTCATTTTACTTCAAACATATTTGCAGTGCATAAAATCAAAAAGGATGTGCATTCTTGGCTTTGTCTTTCCAGAATGACTTTATTTAGGTAGCCTCATTTCTTTAATTAAAAAAAGGAACTGAGTAATATCAATGAATTACTTATTTTCTAAGAATTTTCATTCTAGCATAAAAAGCATAAACTTCAGTGCTAAACTTCAGTTTAGCATTTTAGCATAAACTTTCATTAGCATCACTCTATCAGAATTCACCCCATGAATTTCTGTGTGCTATAGCCAAATGTTGAAGTGATAAGGATACCAGAAATATAGTTAACATTCTTTGACTGGAAATATAGTTAATATTCTTTGACTGGAATGTGTAGACACCACCAAAAAAAAAAAATACAGAGGTCAATATTTAGACTCAGAATTCACTACGAATTTTGCTATTTTTACCAGCAAAGTGAGGATTTTGCTTGTAACTTCCGAACACTACTTTCATCTTACATTCTCATTCACTTCTGTTAGAGCCTTGGAAATGAAAATTTGGCATCTTCTCAAGAAAAGCTAGAAACATCTTACGAATGCTTCAAAGTAGAGAACACTCATCAAGCAAAACAAATTTATTTTGTTAAAAGCTTTCCAAAATTACAGAAAGACTAAATAACTAATTAAAAATTCTACGAAATAAATCACTTCTTAGAATTATGTTTTTCCAGATTTTTAGAACTTTTACAAGTTATTCTTTGCATTTCACACTATGTTCAATTATTGCAGTTAGCAGTATCTGCATTTAATGCTACTCAGTCAAGTATATAACCCTTAAATATTATTTTCCAAAGTGAAAGTAAGTTATGAATAAAGGAATATATTTCAAAATGCACCCAGCTTTTTCTGATAATCTTTTTTTTTTTTCCTGATAATGTTTCTCTTACCTTCTGCAGAAAGACCTTGGACATTTACGCCTCTGGCTGCCAGAAAGCTAAGGCAGACATCAACATTCTCAATCTGCAATATGAACAGAAATAACAAGCGCTATAAGACTATTTTACAAAATGTACCAAAGTGGAAATCCAAGGGAAAAAAAAAAAAAACAGGAATGAATACTTTACATTCATCACATACTACAGCTCTTTACCCAAGTTTAGCAAGAATGATTACTGCTAATTGGGGAATTGCTATAAAGCTTTCATTGTCCGCTTTGGTGCTCAAAAACAATTCATAAAGGCCTGATCCAGAATGGCACGCTGGCAAATCAGCTACCCACCTACTTAACATAAAACATAAAACTGGATTTTGTACGCCACAAGTAAGCAGCAATGAAAGCACCCATAGAGGATTAGCCACCAAGGGCAAGGCTGGAGATGTGGGAGCCACAGCTCGCCGCAGGATGCAAGCAAAGGCTTCCAAGAAATGTGCCAGCAAAAGGAATTCCTTCGGATGCGGTGGGATACAGTGAAGATGATGCCACCACAATGGTTTCTTTCCTGTTTTTCTTTTCCATCGCATATTTTATTTTAACTTCATGATGCACTAGATAATTTCAACTTCATGATAGGCTTCCCTGAGAAGTGCTTGCTTAGTAAAGGTCATAGTGCTGACCTTGTGCCTTCGGCTTAGAAGAACTTTATTGTTACCACCACCAGCTTCTGAGAGAAGGAGAAAATGTCACCTAGAACCAGACCTATAACGGGGTAAAACTTCTTCCCGTCAAATGAGTAATCACAGAATTAATCTAACACCTTTAACTAATTTAACACCTGACCACCTAGCAGAACATTCTAACATTTCTTTTCGAGCCCCCATCCTCAACTGGTTCCTTCACCCCCAAGGATCTAGGAAGCATTATAAATGTAAAATACCTCTAGTAACAACTTTCTATGTCTTAACACATTCCTATCAAAACAGAATAATGATGTGTCATATGTCAAGGGCCTTCAACAAACTTTAATTTAAACTTGATTTTTCAGGTTGCAGGATCTTTTAAAGCAATTAGGACAACACAAATAAAACAATACCTCCTTCCATTGAAGAATTTTTTTTTTAAAGGGAATATTCAGTGCTAAAAACAAGCCTGCAGCAGATTAAGTGCATGCAGCTAATTTTATTTGAATGTTCACACATTTTACAACACTGTTTCTGTACTTCTTGATCCTTAAAACGCATTGGGGTAACGTTCATCCCTTGATTAAAAGCTGCTCAATCCTCCACAATATCTTTCCTAACCCAGCATACCGCTTTTTTTTCATGTGAGGAAAATACTTTTTTACATAAAAAAGGAGGAGGAGAAGATGACCTTTCATTTACTAGTGTCATCTTTCTAAGCTTGCAATTCTGCCCTTATTTGCAGCAAATAATACTAGCTAAAAGCAGTAGAAAATTATCTTTGCCTTAAAAGCCAACACAGACTCTCTTGATGGGCAAGTAATATTTCTAAATTTATGAGCATCTGCAAAATTTTAAATAGCTGTTCTTGAAGGAAAATTTACACTCCTTTGCATTAGGAAAGATAGCTGAGAAAAAGTCTTCTCACGTGCTAAGACTGAACTGTTTTCAAGAACATGGCAGCGGAATGATAAGTAATCTCTCTTCAAAGTCAATTAAAAAATTTAAAAAAATGTAACTCTGCAGCTAATCTGGGTTTTACCTCACAGTGCTCATAGCCCACTGTGGAAGTGGTCAGCGCAGCTCTGGTGTTCAAGGCAGCCCTCTGCAAACCGACGGGATGACTCCCAGCCCGGCCTCGCACATGGGCCCCAGGGCCTGGGAGATGCTGGGCACGGCCATGGGGTCTCCAGCTGCACTGAGTAATGCGAGAGGAGAGAGCTCGTCTGCCCAATGCAGAGGGAGAACATCTGCCCAATGCACAGGCAAAATGGCTGCCCAACGCAGAAGGAAAATGGCTGCCCAACGCCGAGGGAAAATGGCTGCCCAACGCAGAGGGAAAATGGCTGCCCAAGGCAGAGGAAGAACGTCTGCCCAATGCAGAGGCCTTCGGAACCTCCTCCCAAGCACTAGAAACCGGGATGAGAGCAAACGAACGGTCTTGTCCCGAGCAGTTCAGCAGAAACGGCGATTTGTTTGGACATAAGCTGTAAAACGGAGTGTCGTCCCCAATTTCCCATCAACCTCAGCAAAAGTATTTAAATGTCTACCCTGTTATACCTGCAAGACTGAATATTATTGAATAATGAGCCTAATGCAGAAAACTTAATATACACTCGGGGTGAAAGAAATCCTATAGAAAAGACACCTGGTTACTTTTTGTGTCTGTTTTTACCGCATGTCTTTCAAGTCCCATTTCATGAAGCTGTGACAGTGAAAACTTCCCATGACAGTGAAGATTCAGCAGAAGTTGAGCAATTCTGTTTTGCTTCCTAACTCATGGAAAGCATAGTAGAAGCTCTAGTCCCCAAACCATTCCTGTTGGCCAAGGTGCACAAAGCAAAAGCAGAGGCCTCTCTCCCACAGCAGGCTGTGGGAGCAGTATTCACCTTCTCAGAAAGCCTTGGTTTGACTTGTGAGTTGAACAAGTTGGTATGACAACTTGTGGCTGCATCATACATAGAAAATATCAGAATATAAGAATATAACTCTTACAGTAAAAGTTCTTTGGTAAGAGCTGTAATTATTATACAACTCTTCAGAGCTGTTAGAATATTGAGTCTTGAACTAATATATTTTGGGGGTTATTTTCACTTTCTTTCCTTTTCAGTCTTGAAAAAGAAAACTTTAAAGTTGTCCCATTTTGAAACTCTCAGTGCGCGTATAAACATTGCTTTAATTATCTACTTCTTGCCTTGGCAAACCACAGTTATTCTTTGAACTCAAACGCTAACAGCCCCAAACACTTTTTATTCAAACTTACAAACAGATGAGAGTAATTTGCAATTACAAAAGTTCTGAGAGATTGCAAGCAGCTTCCACTCCTCAACACTGCTCCAATCAAGAGTGCTAGGAATCTCTGAACTCCATGTTTATTTAAGTAGTTAGCGATGGGGTTATTAGAGACTGGGATAAACTTTTCCTAGTGCCAACACTGCTTATGCAGAACTCTACCTGCTTATGAACCAGTGACCGAAAGTTTTGTACTGCAATACTGCATATAAACCTAGGACAAATTTCCTAACTCCCTTACTCTTGCAAATCTAAAGTGCATTTTCCTTTCCAAAAGCTGATGGTCCTCATTAACATGAATGACACTATCAAAATTACATAGCGTTGTAGCAGAAAACATAGCTCATTCCAGCATAGAGTGCAAGATAGGCAGAGTGGTTCCAAATGTTAAGTATCAAGACATACAAAGTGACTCAAAGTTGCCAATTTGCTTGTAAATGTTTCCAGGATCAGACTGTGGCTGAGCAGATCTCCATGACAGTCAATAAAAAAAAATTGCTGCAAATCACATATTTTATATTAAAGGATCAAAGAGTAGAAGAACATTGCAGTGTTTCGAATTATTGTGTTTTGAATTAAAAATTCTAAAACCTAAAAACAGCAAGCCTTCATTACCACATAGATACTTATTTGATTAACCATGCTGAAAACAAATCATACACTACATGAGACTCCTTTTTCAGGGGTAACAGAAAGTAAATCTGAAGAGATATTCAAGAATAATTTGTATAATTCTGAAATGTGGCGCCGACATCATGGGTGCAGACAAACACGGGTAAGAGTATGATACTGTATGAATTCAGATTTGAGGGGCTCACCAGGTAAATAACATCTAAATGATGCTTATTAATCGAGCCAGCACAGTCAGACCTACAAAATGTTAAGCTGTTCTGTAAATCAAATCCTTTTAATATTGTTTAGAATCATAGCATTACACAAAGCGCATCTGAATTACTTGCACTATAAGTAGTATGGGCCCCAAGATATTGTAACATCCATATGTTAGGGGCTTACTGTTCAAAAGTGATGCACAGATAAAGAGGAATATCACAATCCTGCTACTATTAACAGATTACATGACATACAAAAGAGATCCACATTGCAACTCTGCTGTAACATATTTCATGCTATAGTTGTGGGTAATCTGCTTTTCACTGGAAGCTACTTGGAATTTTACTGACAAATAAATCACTAAACCAGACTGCGAGACTTGCGTGTAGATAAACAGTAGTGCTTAATACCCAGCAGTTAGCAGACTTACGGGAACAGCTCATTTGTGGGATTGTACTCAGCAGTGACTCACCATATAGAATATGTCTGCTTATTACCATTATTTTTGTCATAACTAAGATTAGCTTTCATCTCTTTTGTCTGGCAGACAACACTTTCTTTACTTCCAAACATAAATTCAATTGTAGGGTTCTCAGAAGACAAGCAATGATGACTAATGCAGCATTATGTTTTTCTGTATTTGTATGAAGCTCGGGAAAATATGTTTGACTAATACTCTCTCTTGTAAAGTTTACGACTCTATAGTTTACAAGAGCACATCGATATATATATATGAGTTGGCTGTGATTGAATTGCCTAATTCAAGCTGGCTTCCTCATCCTGAAGAATGAAACACCTTTTAACTACAATATCTTATAATTACATAGTCTTTCAACATATTTGTTCCTGATTTATCCTTGGTTGTCTTGGTGGCAGAAGGAAAAGGGTAACTTCTGTTAGCACTTCACTCACTCCCATCTTCTATAGCTCTGTGTGTGTTTTGACACCCTGATTCACAGCACAGAGTCCCAGCTAGGGCTTGCAAAGGTTTTGCTCTGTAGAATCTCTACTAATGGTGCTGATGGCCCATTAGGGGCACTCACAGAAACACACAATCATGCAAACCCAGAAAGACACACATTCAGTCACCTCCCAGAGCAGAGAAACTCCATAAAACTGTTCAATATTTGTTGCTTTCTTTTCCATACCAGATTAATTATCAGTCCTTTGAGATTAATAGCATGAGATAGATACTCTCTGTCACAGCAACTGTATTTCAGATGCACTTTACTAGCAAGGCTTCTTCTTAAACTTCCCAAGGGTATTAATCTGAGTTCAGAAAGTCATGCTTGTCTCCTTTATTTCTGTGGATCAGCTTCACTAATAAAAACTGGAGAGGTCAATGGATTTAATGAATACAAAATTAGGAAATAATTTACTCAAGTTCTGTAGCACTCTGCAACCAAAATCAAAGGAAAAAGCAATTTAGACCTTACAGGTAGCATACAAGACTCTAAATATTCATATATTTATATACCTATTCCACATAGAAAGGAGACAGTGCTTATTACAAGCAGTTTAACCTAAAGCCTATGAAAAATGAAAGGGCAGATTTGCCTGTCTGACTTTCACATGCACAGAGAATGGAAGGACATGTCAGGCTTTGGGTGCTGGCTGTTTTCTGAGCAGCAGGAGAAATGCCAGTGTTTGCTCCTAACTGCAGACTGCAAAAGGGACAGAGTTTCAAGTGACCGAGAGGCCTTTACGTGAGCAGAAAGCATCTTTGGAGCACATCTTGGAGTCTGGTATAAAATGAATCCGTCCACGTAGACACAGTCATAGTTTGTGCTCTGGAAGAAACTAGAAAATATTTCAGCACGGAGATGGCCTAAACTTTGAACCTCCCTCGTGTAATAGAGACTAGTACAAGACTTGGTCATGCACACTCTCATATACACATTCATTCTTACAAATATGCTACTTAAAACATGCATATTTTTTGGCCAAACTTATAAACTTGCACCTAAAGCTGTTCTCCCAGACTGGGAAGGACTGTTCTACTCTGCTTTCTGCTCTCAGCTGACTCATATATTGCACACATCTGTGACTTCTTGACAACTCACTTGTGGTGTGGGAAACACCCAGATTTTTCATTTGCTTTTTAACTTGGTTCCTTCTGGGTTTTTTGTTTTGTTTTGCTTTTTGTTTTGTTGTGCTCTAATTTTTTCCCCAGCTGGTTTCACTAGTTCATATTCCTGTTTTGCCTCTCCTTTAAGCACAGGACTAGAAAACTACAGGATAGAGAAAATATTGGCAATTCTGCACTGACATATGTTTTCAGTCCCAGTTTTATCACTCAACTTGCTTAACAAAGCCAGACTTGATAAACCAGGCAGGTGGACATTCAACTTCTGCGCTATCTATCTATAAAATAAGCAAAAACTATATTGTGATTTTATATCGCTTAAGTATTAGCTAAAGATTAAGACGGGATCTGATCAATATGTATAAATACCTGAGGGGAGAATATAGGGAGGATGGGGCCAAACTCTTCTTGGTGGTGGCCAGTGACAGGACGAGGGGCAATGGGTACAAATTGAAACACAGGAAGCTCCACCTCCATGTGAGGAAGAACTTCTTTCCTGTGAGGGTGACAGAGCCCTGGAACAGGCTGCCCAGAGAGGCTGTGGAGTCTCCTTCTCTGGAGATCTTCCAAACCCGCCTGGATGCCACCCTGTGCCACGTGCTCTGGGTGTCCCTGCTGGAGCAAGGAGGTTGGACTAGATGATCTCTAGAGGCCTCTTCCAACCTCAACCACTTTGGGATTCTATGAAGTATTGGGCCCAAATGCGCCCCTCTAAGAGAGCTGGTTTGCTCAACAGTAGTTCTACTAAAGCCAACAGCATCATTCGAGGTTAAAGCTGGCATAACAATGCATTACTTCTTAGCCCAATGTCTATCTCCATTGGCCCATAGGTTCCTCAAATGCCACAATTTCAGCCCTGTTTTGGGTCTAGATGATTCTTAAATGATCACTGAAATAATATCCAGCACTGATTATTCACTGATCACTGTTACTGATTCATAACATCAGCACAGATGTTCAGCACATTTGAGGGTTCTGCTCATGTCTTTACAAATGGCAAAGAGTAATGCAACTAAAACGTAAGAAAAGTCCCTAATACCTTTACATCACATGTATTTTGTGGCCAAAAAGTACTTAATTCATAAAAGGTAAGAAAGTATGATTTACTGTAACATATAATGAGATTTATTTCAATTATTTTAAAGTACTTACCTGTAACCTAGTTAATTATAATACTAGAAACACTTTTCATGCCATTTGAGTCGGTGTTGTGGATGACTTACCTGTTTTCTCATTAAATTTTATTTGCAAAATATCTAAACTATGCCAATTTTGTAGGATTTATCACTGAATTTCTATACATCATTTCCAACAGGTGTTTCCTAGGATTCCTAGGGATCGTAGGAAAGGATCCTAGGAGGCAGGATTCCTGCTGCAGCGAACATTTTGCTTCAAATTTGTCTCTACTACAGATAGTAAGCCAGGGCAAGGTAAAAGCAAAAATCTGTGCTTTATTTTAGAAGTATCTAGCTGAGCTGAAACAAGCAGAGTGGTTTCCTTTGACATTGCACAGATTAAACCAGTTCAAAGCACATGAAAGATCTGAAAGCGAGCCATCTGCTTCCTTTGCTCTTGCATACTGAGTGTGCATTATGCTTATTAACAGCTGTGTGTGTTAATACCTTCACACCAAAAGCTCTTGACTCTTGAGCAAGAGTGTTTGAAAATCTCACACTTCCAGCAAGATTGCTGTAAAGAAATGCTATATAGTTTTATTGCTATAAATAACACCATTATTTTTACTACTACTACTACACTACTACTACTATTTAATAACTATTTAATAAATAAATTTAATGACTACTATTTGACAAGGGGTACCATGAAGAGCAGAGAAGAGGCCTAAATATTTCCAAATCCTCAAAGGAAATGCAATGGGAAGAAATGTGTTCTAGAGTGATCCTCTTTAGTTCCACACCGGTAATGTTTGTGCAAGATGCCAGCACGGTAGGCAGAACATTGCACGAAGAGTACTGAGACTGGGTGAAATTCACCATACACCTTCAGTTATTCTCAGTTTATCTTAGGAAAGGGAAGAAATGGAAAATCTCAATCTTGAAGAAGTGGAAAATCTAGAGATAAACAAGTTCACCAGTAAAATTTGGAAAAAAAAACAGAAAGAGTAGACTTAAACTCATTACTATTTCTGTTTATTGCAGAACTGCTTACTGCGGTGCATTTTTGCAAGTGTACTGGAAGACAACAAGAAGTTTCGGTGGGTGGTGAAAATTTGAAAACCCACCCTGATAAAACAGGTGTTACTAGTCCTGCTGGGAGAGATTAAATGTGTTCTGCTGCCTTGCTGTTACACGTGGCCTGTTACCTCATCCAGATACAAGGGACATTCCATTATTCTGTGGAAATTATAATATTTCTCTGAGTGTTAAAGCAGAATCCACTGACACTCACGCATGCTTGACTTAACTATTTTCTAATAAACTCCTCATTATGTGTTCTAGAAGAGTTTAAGAAGTATTTAATGAAAACAAGAATCAATGAACTATGCAGCATCAGGCCAAAAAAATAGCTGTTCCAAACTATACAGTAAAAGACCTTATATGCAAATTAAATGTTGATTCACAGAGGCATCTGTGGAGAATTTTACCTTAGAGGATAATAACTACTGGTATGTAGCAGGCCTCCCAGGCAAAATTTTTTAGGAAATGATACTGGAGTTATTTAATTATTAGAGTTTTTTTTCTTGAGGAAAAGATGATGGTGTTATTCAACACTGAAATACCTTCCACTTCCTTTTCCAAAAGATATTAAGGAACACGCACAACAAATTCCTCCAGCATGCACTCCAAACATGAAATATGAACAGTAAACCCAGAAATGTTAAAGCAAACTGACTTCTCAAATGCTTGGAGAATTCAGCAGCCATATGTACTGACCTGCTGACACAGGAATGCATGAGGTCACTCTGAGGGTCAGAGTATGAGCTGGGGTGTGTATTGCATTTAAGAAAGCGCTGCGGAGGGAAGCGGAGCCCTTGTACTAAGGCCAGCCCCATCGGGAGGCTGGCAGTGACGACTGCAGCCAGCGCTGCAGATGTTTCACCTAGCCCCACATCTGCTCCATGGCCAGTCTGGGGGGAATGGGAAGTGAGCTCTGCAACTCCAAACGCTGCTTTTTTTTGGTGATTTGTGTGTGTTTGCCTACCAGATTAATGAACAACACAGTTATTCTAAACAGAAGTATTAATTCTCATCATAATTCTTTTTGATAGACAAACATGCTATTGTGAACATCTGCTGGCCATTTTCATACAAAACAAAATAAAACAAAACAAAAAAAAAGAAAAATGCAGACTTTTACTTTGCTTATCTATGCTGTGGATGTCTCTACAGCAGACAATATCATTGCAAAGCACAAAATGCAATAACGATAATTTCTGAATTGTCTTTTGTGCCCTAATATAAATCTTAAGAGAAAGTATTGGATTTTCCATTGGAATACTGTACTAGATTTTGAGCTGAATAGGCTCACGGATTTGGACTGAGGAAATCATGAAATTAATTCAGCATCCTCTGTGAACTTCTTAGATGGTTAAATTATTATTCCACAGCAGCAAGGATCAAAGGGAAAGGCAAGGGGGCAATTCTCTTCCAAAGTCTCGGCGTAACTCCCACCTTCAGCACTCTTGTCTCTGCAGGCAAGTGGTCTCTGACCTTGTGAAAGAACCCTATATACATAGGCTAGGAACACAAAATTGAAGATAAATACTAAATGTCTCTGTGAGGACACTCTTTAAGGCAATAATAAAAGCCACTCTGTTTAAACATGGTGGTTTTTAAAGCGTTGCATCACTTCAGTGAGCTTGTCTACAATACTTTTTTAGTTATGCAACACTTCTGAGTCAGCAGTGTACCAGTGTCTAAATATTTACAGAGCTTGGCAACTTGAGGAAATTGGAGGGCAACATAAAAATACACACTTTTGGACACAGAGTAGTTTCTCTCCATTAGTTCAAAAGAGAGCCTATAACAGAGTGTTCATTTACTGGATTTAATTAAACCCTGGAGAGTATTTCAGTTCTCTCCTTCACTGTTACTTTGTATATAGCAAGTTCATTTAGCTCATCAGAAAGAGTAGCTTTCAGAATTACAGGCAATTACAGCCAGTGACAGGATGAATCCTTTAAAAGGTAAGCAAACAAATAAACTAAGGGGTATTTCACTGCGTTTCTTGAACCTTGCAAATAGGCCCCATCCAGACATCCTTCCTGCTTTCCGAATCCTGTAACGCTGCAGCATGTCCAGGAGAGACTGACAAATTCCTCTCCTCCTGGTCTTCTCATTTTATAAGTGCTCTGATGGTTAAACATATACAAGAACAGATACTAAGATCTACTCTGCATGGTCCCCTGAAAAATACTGATGAAACATTGAGCTTGTCAGAAGAAAAGTAATAAAAATACTTGCTAGCAACAACCTCTAAAAGTATAGCACAGAGATTTATGTGGGTCTGAATTTGTGCAGCTGGTCTGCCAGCTAGAAGTTGGGAAACGATATGCAGGAGAGAACGTAACCTAAGACACTAATTTTCCTCTATGTTTAGTCTTAATTTTTCTGAACTGATCAAAATTCCAAAGAAAAATTCAGAGGATGTAAAATGATGATGAATGGATGTCACTGGTTATTAAATAACCCTTTGAAGCACCCATATTCAGACTTCCACATCTTCTATTGTACCCCTGTAATTTTATATATTTTAAATTTTATGCTATGTTTGGCATATGCTACATTAGGTCGTGCTGTATAGGTTTTTATACTATGCTTAGAAACAGTTCACTCAGTACTACCTCTTTGGTGTATGATCAGTGTTTGGGAAGAATTTTCCACATTTTTCACAAGATCCAGATTCTTAATCCAGGAAAATAAAAGCACCCGGCACCCCAAAAGGCAATGGAAGATCTGTTCTTGCATTCAAAAGGATAGGCATTTTTTCTTGAATTCTTAGCCAAATATTATAATAGAGATGTCAGGATCACCCACGCCTATAAAACGGGGCCTGATCAAAACCGTGTTGCCTGTTGCCACTTTCATGCCCAGTTGCAGGCAATGAAGTGTGAAGTGTCCCAACAAGCAACATCTTCAATAGTTACCCAAGTGCTTTTGGGCTCCCATTTAATGGGCTGTGGAGCGGGTACACATCTTCAGATACATTAATTCATACTATGTAGCAATAAAAATCATCCAAAACTGTTCAGGTCTAGAAATCCAAATAGGAAAGTTTTATACACGATAACTTGTATATGATGTCCTTGCATATATGTTTACTGTGGATTGTGCTAACAATTTATCCATAAACCAAGTGAGAACTTTTACCAAAAGCTAAGTTAAAGTTATTATTGGGAGGAATTGCTGAGAATACCTGAGAGTGACAGGCAAAACAGCCCCCGAGACTGGGATAGTGGCTGGTTAACTATGTGTGCAGCTACAACACACAAAACTGTAGCTGTCTGGCTTCGCAAATGGTTATTTATTTCACATACAAATAGGGCTCGACTCTCAAGTGTGGAAATCCTGGGACAAAGAAAATTTTTGTGGTATTTACTTCCCTAGAGGAAAATGTCATCAGTAAGCTCCCATTGTAATTCCAAATAAACAGTAAAAAACCAGGAGGTATTCAAATAAGGTTCCAATTACCCAACAATACAAGCTTAAATGAAGCATATTCTAATTATTGTTACAATTAAAAAAGGCCAAAAGCTAGAATCTAAAATGCAAGAGCATTTGTATTTTACACAGATTTTCAGATTTAACTTGTGTGACTTTGCAGATTTGTTTCTGGTCAGGATGACACCAGAGAGGATAGCTACAAGCAACACATATGAGCAAATGATCTAGCTGAATATCAGCTTTTCAAAAAGCAGTCACTATTTGTTATCAGTTTGTGAGACTGAACACAATTAAACCCTAACAAAAAAACTTATTTTGGACTTACTCTGAAACTGAATCCTTCCTGGACTAATTCATATCCAGACAATGAGCCGACTTAAAATAAGCTCAGCTTAAAATAAGTATAGCTCTGATCTATGATCTATCATCTGTTGTCATATGACCAGCAGAGTAGGAGTGTTCTGCATGTTCCTGCCAAATAGGTTATTGTATAAAATTAGTAATTTCTACAGAAACAAAAGTGCTTGTAGTATATTCTGAGATCTTGTGTATTAAGTTTTGGGCTGCCCTGGATTTCCACAGATAAGTTGCATAAAAAAATGACTACGTTCATATTTTAATTAGCCTTTACATGAAAAGGATTGATAAATACTGTTGAAAGAAGCAGCCATTTCAATAACTTTCCTACCCTATTCTTTTCCCACTGTCAACTTAGCCCAGTTTACCTTTGCTGACCTAATAGCACTGCCCATAACGGTTGCCAGTTCTAACAGCATTTATATTCAGGTGTATAGTCTGTATTCAGTTCGATGTCACAAAACCTTCACTAACGCAGTTTCAGCTCTCCTGCTATTCCAGACAGGTCACATCGCCAGGCTCCTGACAACCAGGGATGAGGTGCAGCAGGTTGGCAAAGCAGTAACTGCCATCGATGAAAACACACACCTCGTCTATGCCAGATCCAATGGCTGTGTAGGTGATTATAGGAGACAGTCAGAGTAACTTTTCTAGAGAGAGACTGTATAAGAGATGCTATAGCCAGGCAGGTTTGGCATTCTTTCCATGCAACAAGCTAGCACTTGGCTACACCAGATGTAGGCAGCTCGTGTTCAAGCAAAGGTCAAGAAAATACATCTGTTCTGCTTAGATTAGATTTGGTATGCACCTGCTTTCTGCTTTATTTCCCCATTTTCTAACATTTTAATAGTGTTATAATCTGGGATTGCTGGAAGCGCTTTTCTGGAATCCCATTTTTGGTATTTTAATTTCTATCAGGAGAGCAGCGGGAGGTAGTCAGGTCTTTTTTTTTAATCACATAGATTTGTAATTAACACCCTATAATTAGGGTGGCCTATGCTACTTTATTTATCCTCCTATTTTGTAGCCAATTTGTTTTATCAGGAAAGATGTTGGTGTCAAGCTTTTATATATTAGGTGTGTGTAGCTGCTCTGAGATGCCTCAGCAAAAAGCACCTGCTAATTACAAGCAGTATCTCACAGAAGACCCTCCAAAAGACTGAAAACTTACTCTATAGTGTTTATAGTAATTTTAGGCACATGTGAGAAGACCAGTGAGCCTTCTTCCTCCCCCACCGTTCCCAATGTCTTCCTCCTCTCTTCTTGGGCCTGACACAGCCCTCCTGGCTTTCACCACTCCAATATTCCAACTGTAAATCTCTTCTTCCTAACAAGCCCTTAATTTGCTGCTGAACAAAACACATTTTCTTCTCCACATTTTCTGCTTTCCTTTTCTGCTTTTTCTCTTTTGATTCTTTTCAAACGGAAAAAGTAGAGGGGAAATAACAAAACCACAATTATGCTCCAGTCTCTACAGTTACACCACTTCAGTTGAATCTATCAGAATTAAGAAATGTTCTTTTCTGAAAAGTCTATCTCTCTGATGAAATTCACAAACATGAACAATAGCCTTTCCTACAAAACATAAAGCACACAAAATTATAGGACAATCTAAGTACTGTAATGAGGAATAGTTAAAAAAAATTAAATAGAAGTAAGTTCTCATCTGCAACAATAACAGAGCTGGCACTTAGCCACAATTCCAAAATAATCAGCCATTTGATAGAAATCTAGAAAGCTGACAATCTCAAAATTACCAAAAACGCATGGCTGGATATACTGTAAAAGAAAACCACTTCAGAGACATTGTTTATTTTCTTGTAAAGCTTGGGTATGCATTTTTGCAGTTCAGTTAAACATCACGCACTTTCTTTTCTATTTTTAAATCGAGTAAGCGTTCTAGACATTCCTAGTATTTATAACATACTCTCCCTATAGAAGATGATAAAAATATACTATCATGAAATACACATATTTACTGTAATCCTACTGCTATCTTGGGAAAAAATGTGTTTGTGACTGTGTCTAACAGGTGCTCTCTAAAATTTCTGTCATACTCAATTGTGCATATGTATTTTGAGAATATGTATGTGTTAAAACCTTCCAGTATATTTACAATGACTAAGCTTCGAAGACTATATGCTAGATTAGATAGATAACTTTCACTTCTTTGTCTATGCAATTGTAACAAAAATATGTACTTGACCAACTTTACAAATTCAGGAAGTTTTGACAGCACATAATCTCTTGATTAGAGGAAGAAAGTGAGTATTAAAGAAGGGCATGAGTATTAAAGAAGGGAGGAAACAAACTACTGCAGGGGAGAGAACGGGGACCCTTCTATCTGCATTTCTTCAACAGAAAATACTTGAAAGCGTGCTTCAGCCAGCAGAGTTCAGCATCTGGATTTCCTGATTCCAAGATGTTCCTAACAAACGCAGCTGAGGAATGAAGAGGAGGGTGAAAATACACACACCTCAGTGTCATGGAGGAGCTGATATATCCCTGGTATAGATTAAAGGCAGGGGGGATTTCAAGGAGTTGCTAGAACAAGTGGAAAGGGAAATTGTTGGCTTTAAGGTATTAAAAGATCCTTTTGTATTCAGTAATCTTGGCCCACAGACGCAATAAACTGCATGACTCTAATCCCAGCCCTAACCAAGTATTTTCCCTCACTCCTCAGTAGTTTTCATGGTGCCTGATATCATCACCATAAAAGTATTTTTCATGACATGATTATTTCATTAACATCTAGATGAGTTAAACTCATGTGACTCTCTGCACTAATATGACAAGGACCTCATGAACCTAAACAAAAGGGCTACTAACTCCATGTGATTTATTTTTAATGAATAATGTACTCCTTCCAGCACAGTAAAATAACAGGCAGGACGTGTTCCTGCTGGCATTTTCTTTTATGGCAGCACTCAGGCCACCACGAGTGACTCGGGGATCCGCGGCTCCCTCACTGCCTGCTGGGAGTGAGTAACTCCGTGAGTTCGGCAAACAGGCTCTGTCATAAATCCCGTGGTTCCTTTAATGTGCTCAGACCCTGCCTGGGGTTTCAGTGCAGAACAAAGAGGACTATCAAAAAGCCAAACCAGAATCAAATCTTATCAAAAAAGTGGTTATGTTTTTTTTTTTCTTCCCACAGAATCACAGAGTCACGGGATGGTTGAGGTTGGAAGAGGCCTCTAGAGATCATCTAGTCCAACCCCCCCACTCCAGCAGGGACACCTAGAGCACGTGGCACAGGGTGGCATCCAGGCGGGTTTTGAAGATCTCCAGAGAAGGAGACTCCACAGCCTCTCTGGGCAGCCTGTTCCAGGGCTCTGGCATCTTCACAGGAAAGAAGCTCTTCCTCATATGGAGGTGGAACTTCCTGTGTTTCAATTTATACCCGTTACCCCTCGTCCTGTCACTGGCCACCACCAAGAAGAGTTTGGCCCCATCCTCCCTACATTCACCCCTCAGATACTTGAACATGTTGATCAGATCCCCTCTCAGCCTTCTCTTCTCCAGAGTAACCAGGCCCAGCTCACTTAGTCTTTCCTCATGAGAGAGATGCTCCAGTCCCTTAATCATCTTTGTTGCTCTCTGCTGGACCCTCTCTAGAAGCTCCACATCCCTCTTGTACTGGGGAGCCCAGAACTGCACCCAATACTCCAGGTGCGGCCTCACCAGAGCTGAGCAGAGGGGCAGGATCCCCTCCCTCCACCTGCTGGTGACGCTCCTCCTGATGCAGGCCAGGATCCCATTGGCCTTCTTGGCCATTAGGGCACATTGCTGACTCGTGGTTAACCTGCTGTCAACCAGGACTCCCAAATCCCTCTCTGCTGAGCTGCTTTCCAGCCAGCCAACCCCCGGGAGGGTTTTCTCCTCTTTCCTTCCCTGCCTGCACCATCCTTCGGCAGGATGGACGAAGTTTCCTATCCCTAACCCTCTACTAGATCTAACCCTTCCTGCAGTTCTTTCATCCCTTCCTTAGCCTCCTCTGGCTCCTTCCCCTGACATGTTTGGTCTACCCAGTAAAAAAGGCAGTTGCTCTACTTGTCTGTCCAGCTCTCACCCCATCTACCTTTTCTTTTCAATTTCTAGGCATTTTAAACGAGCAGTTTCAAAGAAGTCGCTCTTTCTGCCAGCTGCATCCTTAACCAAATAGCCTCTCACCTTACTAAACTGGTTATGTTAGTATCATTAATAATCTCTTTTCAGCAAAATCTGTAGCCAGAATTCCAACATCTTCCTCCTTGAACATCAAACATCTTTAACATAATTGACCATATTCTTATGGAAATTCAGTCTTACTTTCTTTCTTAATTCCATTCTCACTAAATTATTCCTATAATATCTCCTTAGATGGATGGTCATTATTTCATTTTAATTTTTATTTTGGGATAGCACACAGCTCTGGTTTTGGTCCTCTCATTTTTAATTTTGCTTTGTTCTTCTGTTCTTTATCCCAGGATAACTACATATTCAAACATAAAATGAAATTGTTTCAAAGCAGACGCAAGAAAGCCTACTTACCTACAACTGTTCTATTTGCACTACCTATTTGGCTACTCATTTTGTGGCTCCACCTACATTAAGTGCTGCTAGCCAGACAGTTTTTTAATTCTGTGGCATTCAGGAGTATACAGAAGAGCCATGGCCCTTCTGCCTAAAACCGAGCGGGAGAGAGTCAAACCTCCCATCCTGAAGATTCTGTAATTTTGTCCTTATCATTTATCACAAGTGTGAACTGGCTTACTTCAGCCTCCCAGATGTTCAGAGCCCTGAACACACTAAACCCTGACAGATATAACCTGATGCTCACTGCACGTATTTAACGGTCCATTCCCTGCACAAGGAAGGCCACTTTCCCATGCTTGGAAGAGGGCCTCATACAGCCTTATTTGCTGATTAGAAGTTGTTCCTCAAACTGCCCCTGTTATTTCCACATGGTGACAAGAGCGCGTGGGTGGAAGGCCTCATCCCCATTCCTCATTACTTTCACACCTCTCTTCAGAGGGAAGGTCCACAGTATGAACCTGTCTAAGAAATGGGCCTACTTCTCAAGAAAGCATCTTCAGAAGAACAGCTAAGACATGCCTCTGGGTGGAAGGTAGCATGGGCAGACAGCGAGGGCAGTCTTGTACACTCCCCTGGCCATCTAGGGAAGATATGAGTTAAAGCAAATTACCTGGGGAGAAATCTCGGGAAGCATTGTCCATCCAGAATTGTGTGGGTCTACATGAAGCTGCCATCAAAAAAATAGGAAATCTGAAATGTAACATGCTGAGGAGTGTTGTTTCTTGCACAGATCAGCTTCTACCTAGACTCCTTCATAATAGAGATATGTCAGTTTTGATGTTTCAATTCAGAACTGCCTCTATAACAAGGAGAGAGAGAGAGTAGACTAGGAAAATACGACTTATTTTTTACCAGTATGGACAGTATGGATTTTCTTTTTTTAACCCACACTTCTGAAACAGGAATCACAGGAGGCTCTACCTGTGCCAAACCACAAGAGCTGGATTCAGAAATGCAAAACTAACCCATATATCAGCTTTTGGGGACGAAAAATGGCAAAGAATGTAAAAGCCATGCATTACTAAGACAAATTCCTTCCTTCCAGGACTGGGGAGCATTGACACTTTGGCCATTCACTTATGAACTCCAAGGAAGAACTGTGACTGTTGGGAGCTGGGGAACATGCAGAAGGGGGCTCAGTTGTCCAGAAGGCAAAACGTCCTCATGGAACTCTGCTCTTGAGTGGATTGGATCTTTAATTAAGGCAACTGTTTGTTTAAGTCTATTTGGAGAGGTCTCTAAGAAAGGGGCTAAGGGGTTTTTCCTTTATCTTCTGAAGAAAGTAATTCCTATTGTAACACAAAGACTACTGAGCACAAGTGTGACCAAGTCACATACATCTCACCTGGCTGACTAAAGTGGGGAGGGTAGAGACATTCTGGGAAGCAAACAGAGGAAACAGAAAACTCCAGGTCATTAGCCCTAAACAGAAGATAAAGTGCTGTGAAGACAGAACCGGGGCTAATCTTGTCCAGAATTTTCAAAGTCTTTGGGAAATGCTTTTACCGTAAGATTCAGAGATAATGGAATGGCTCTCAAAGATGATCATTTTTTCCAGTAATTCATCTCCTGAAGCCCAGAAGCTATGAACCTACACAGTTCTACAGCGGTTCTGTAGGAGATCAATGCTAAAATGAAATTTTAGAAGCTTTGCAGGGTGAAGGGGAATTTTAAGATGATACAAGAAGTTCTCATGCTAAGTACACACAAAAAGACGAAAGTCAGAAAGTATGGATTTCCATCTGTGTCATAAGGAAGTCGTCAAAACAGAGAAGAAATTATGTGTATTTGTGTTTTTATGGTGGTACATATGCCATGTGACAGGGTGAGGGTATTTAAATGCTGTTTTTGCTGTGATACATTGAAAATTTATCTGGCAAATGAAAACAAATACGAATATTCACAACATGGGCAAACTGACGATAACAGAAATTCAAGCATGCTGTCATTAGAAGGAAAATCTCATCTCTTCCTTTGCTCCAGATCTGAACACTCTTACCCAAACTGAAATCTTCTTTCTCACTATTTGCAAATGAAAGCAAAACTCCTTATCTCCCTCAAACCCTTCACCTAACTCTTGGGCACACTCTTCAAGATATGTGTCCCCAAAACAACCACTTTTGAGCTCTAATTTTGTCTTAGACATTCTTTCTTCATAATACAGCTAAGATGTGAGCATTCCTATCTATAAACACAATTATAATTCTCACAGGAGCTCAAATTTTAACTACTAGCACTTTTTCACTGGCTCTCCTAGACATCATGTTATGAGGCTGTTGCCTTTATTTTCTAAACATATGCCCATTTCCCCCCCGCCCCCCTTTTAAAGCCTTCTTCATAATCCATAATACTCCCTACTCCATAATCAATCCCCAACTCGCCCTTTCCTACCAGAGATGAGATGGAAATGAGTGTCTAACTCTGCCCTGCCCACTGCTTCTGCTCGGATTTTTAAACACTTTTGTGCTGACTAAGGCTGTACTTGTTTCAGGCCTCATCCTCTCTTCCATGCAAACTCTCTCCCCAAAAGAGGGACTGGCTTTTCATTAAAGAAACTCTGTGAGTAACTTTTAAAGAGTAGGAGGAGTTTGATTCACTTTTTTATTCCGAATTTCAAATCTTTCTGCACCTTCACTGTCAGCTTTAGATTTCATTATCTCAAATAGTTATTTGCAAACTTTGTCATTTACGACTCATCCCTTTTCCCAGATCTTTTGTGAATGGACTGATTGAGTCAGTATCAGCACAGACCCTCGGGAGATGCGAATCATAACCTCTCTTCCTGACAAATCTGAACAGTTAGTCCTTGCGTGCCTTTCTTAGTGAGTTGTTAATGGTGTTTATGGGGCACTCCAAAAAATAGCTTATAGCTGATCACATGTCCGTAGTTCCATCCCACACAGCAACTATTTCAACCAACTTTTAAAAAAAAACTGACTGTAAACCTGATAAGCCCAATGGTCCTTTTCCTTTCTAGTGCATTTCTTCTTTTAGAAAGAATTACATGAAAGTAAATACTCTCTAAGCAATACTCTTCAGACTATTCACTTGAATACCTTCTGAAAATAAAGTATGCCATTATGTCCCATGGAAACAGAGCTACAGGAATATCTTGAGATCCATTCCTATTTGCACAGCAAAGCTGCGCATTCCCATTTATTTTCACTAAACTCTAACAGCAATCAGGCCTGAAATCCATGAAAAGCCCGTGATAGGCATGGGGTGACGCTCAGTGCAGACCGAATTTAAACACAACTAGATGACACAGGTGACACTGGGGCAAGAAACCAGTCTGCAGAAGGAAGGAACTAAGATTAATTTTCACCACTCAGAGTGAATTTCCCATGAGAGCCATTGTAAGCGGCCAAATTTCTACAGTTAGCCTCATTTTGGTGTGTAAGTTGTTTCAAAGCGTAATGCTCCTGTGGAAGGACTGACTTAGAGCTGCTCCAAAGCATGGAAAATATATCTGGAATCTTTATAAGCAATCTCACTAGGATATTTCCAGATCTGACCTTTTGTATTCTTAGTCAAAATTCCTCACCACTTTTAGAAACAAATCTTGATGTTCCTTAGTTTAAGACCATAAAATTAAGGCTGCAACATCTGCATTAGGAAATACAGAAGATTCCTATATGGCAGACAGAAAGCTCTCACATGCTCAAAAATGTAAATAGGATTGATATTTTTAGGATTCCCAGCCCCAAACAACTTCATATAGCAAAAACCTACCCATTTTCATAAAATATATATACATATATATACACACACACACATATATATGGTATGGGCGTTACTAGAACTTACCATACTTTTTTTGTCTTAAAAAATAATGGCATAAAGCAGAAAATAAGCCACAGAGGGCTTTTTTGGGAGCCTGCAGGAAAACCCTGAGAAACATGTCTACCCAATATGTTATGAAGCAATGTCTACCACTATAGACATGGTCTTCTAACCTTATTCCAACTTTGGACTCCACATAGTGCTACGCTCCTTGAACTGGATTGTTCTTTGCACCACAAAAATGTTCTCTACTTAAGCAGAGACTGATTCATTTACTTTACTTTCTTTTTTGCTAGTCTACACAGTTTTGCTTCAGTCTTGTCAAATAACGCAAAATTCCTGGCATACTTACAGCTCTTTTCTGAAACATTTCTAATTCATTAACCTCGTTATAAGGGCTTTATTAATAAAATAAAGCACAGTGTGGTAGAAACAGTCTCATTAGTGCTGGATATAGTCATATTAACTTCCTACTTTTATCAGATCTATTCCTACTTACTCTCTCAAAGATGGTGTCAGCTCTGCTAACTGCAGCTTTTTACTGAGAGTTCGTAGTCATTTGGCAACATGCTACAACTCTAAAACCTTTTTCAAGTCACTGATTTCCAGGATGTGGTAAGCAAGACCTATATTTTTATTGAATTCGGCTCCCTCTGTTGGACTGCAGAATGCCTGTGTCCTAAACCATAAAAATTACCTTTGAAGGATAGCTATATGAATTGGTAGAAAACTGTGCCAAAGATGACTAACAGAATGAAAAATAGTTCATTCAAATACATTAGGAGCCTTCCATATAAGAAGAGTCCCTCCAGGTCTGTATTAAATACAGAGAGAACCTACCACCAACCACAAATAAGGATGTTTTTGTACGTAGATGTGCACTGGTATAAACAATTCTCATGAGAAGTAGCAAGAGCCAACCCTAAAGAAGAAAAAGCAGCTAATAAAGCAGCAACAATTTATTAAAGAAAAATCAACATGAAAAACAATGCACTTTTTTTTTACTTAGTTCAATGATTAATGCAGCTGAGGGCAACATAGGCTGAATGAGAAGACAGAAATGCCAGTTTTCTAAAACTTTAGAGTAACTATTCTGCAAACGTCACCATGAAAAGATTTTCAGTCCAAGACTTTAAAGATCCTCTCGCATTTCTCAGATATCCCAAGGATGCATTAAATTTATTTCTTTATATTCTTACAATGATACGATTTTTGATTTGATCCACTGAGAGACAAAACATAGAAGGCCTTCCAGCACTTTTTCAGTACATCCAGAAAGAAAGAAAAAAATTAAAATTCTTTTTCTGTGGACCACTATAGAAAAGCTTTATAACATATAACCTGCCCATGCCATCGAACCTCTTTTTTCTAATGATGTCAGGGCTTATAACAGAATGGCTTAAATATATACTGAAGAGCATTAACTTTTACTTGTGTCAAAAGGTAAATCTCTGAAGAAGTCTTCTAAAAGAAAACTGATTCTAAGTTTCCTTAATTGACAGCATTACGGAATAACTGATACAAGTAAAAAATAGAAAAGAATGTGGCATTTTCCTATTGAAAGCTTGAAAGAGATGATGAAAAGAAAGCTTAAATGCCTATTCCTACTTGAAATGGGCATCTGTGAGGGAAAAAAAAGGAGCAATGCAAAAGGAAGACTCTATAAGACATGGTAAACAGACAATGTATTTTGTGATACATGGAGCTTTAAATCCTTATTATCTTTATTAAAACCATCCATAAAGAATGCCAAAATCCTTCTACCACAGTAGATTTACCCGGGAGATAAGCAAACCTCTCCAACTCTTTGAAAGTTTCATTCAGCTAAGGTTTCTGAAATTTGAATATGAAATAATTTATTCCCTAGTAAATCTCAGGTTCTCAGATTCTACGTGTGAAATCTTTTGTAGGAGCATAATGACAGCCAGGAGGATCCCAGCAAAGCTAACAATGCAGAAACTGGATGCTGTTGGGGTTTACAGGTTTTAATTTTTATGAACTAAGACCTGTGGAGCCAGTTCAGCTTGTCTGCAAGTTTCTCCTGTATCGTTGCCAACATGAGCATGAAATGCAAGACGTTGCAACAGGCCTAGCTGAAAGAAAACTGAAGGAGAAGCATTTAAAACATAAATACAGTAAAACATAATTACAATAAATACTAGAAGATGGTTACAATAATGGCTGAATTGAGATGCCTTAAAATCACTTGAACGTGATGAAGCCAATGACAAGAGGAAAACCAAATGGTGAATGGAAAAGAACTTGGAAATATTGGTAGCGGTTAATTATGAACTGAAACTGATATCTTCTATAGGGGATATCCAGCAATCGCAGCAGCAGACAATATATGTCAGTGTCAAACGGCAGATGCATATAGAAGACTTTTCACCTTAATGGCAAGTAAAGAGAGTAAGGATTAGCAAAACATATGAGAAAGAAAACAGAGGTGGGAATTCTTGAGATTTATAAAATAAAAAAGGTTAAAATGAGTCACAGCATATAATTTCTACCCTGAATCTTGCACTATAAACTCAAAAAGATGCTAGGAGGTTGTCAACCAATAGTTAGATACTCAGGATGTGGGTTTTGTTAGCTGAAGGGAAGAGAGAAAAACAGCCTTGAATTTAGTAAACCACACTTTTTGTCTAACTTTGAAAGTGTTTCTAAGCAGAAGGCTTGTCTAAGAAGAGTGGGAAATGATTCTACTTCACTGTGGTTTTAAAAGATTACAAGTAAGCAATTTTACTTCATCTTCCATTGCTAGAGCAGTTAAGGGAAGGTCTGAACTGCAAAATACGAAATACTTCCTGGGCCCAAAAGAGCAGATTGGCAGGGTGAACTCAGCTTTGGGTCAGGAATTCCTAGTGCTGAAAACACAATAAGGGAAAAAAATACGGTGGATTGCATCTCAGAAAAAACTTTCTTGGCTTTCTCTCATTAATTCTCCAGCTGTATTACAGATTCCTATATAGGTCGTACTATTACTAATGCATATATACTAATATGTATAGCACAGAAATACCAGGATTACTGCTATTGGAGGCCTGATGTCCTGACAAATCCCAATGAGCCATATGGTCACATATTGACGCATGTAAACACCATAATAACCTACCATAATAACCAATATGGTTATGATAGAAGTGAGTCAGGTATCTTTATTCTGTTACTATTTCTATTTGCTAGAGAATTAAATTAGCTTTGACCACAGTTTCATTTTTGGGGGCATATTGCCAATACCCAGAAGTCCACTGCTGCAGACAGACCCAGAGAACTCGTCTACGGAGGCGGTCTAACAAAACTCAGCCTTGCTCAGAGAAACTTGCTGCAAATGTGGGGAGATGGAGCTCTCGCCTAGGCTGCACCAGGCACCATACGAAGGAGAGCAGCAAAAAGGGGCCTCATACATGGGTCTCCAAGATGCTCTGCAAAGAAAGCTGGCAAGTCCTGTGAATTCAGTATGTTTTACATTTCCTAGCTCAGTGAAAAAAAAATCAGCAGTATAAAATCGATATGTCAAAAAGAGAGAAATAATCTGATCAGATTTAGAAATAAAACAACACAGAAAAAAGACTGAATCAAAGAATGATAACAAATGACACTGCACTTTTACCATATCATACACGTACAGCCGCTTAGCACTGTTTAAACACTGTCATTTGCTTGGGAATATGGTAATGTTCAAAGCACCACGTCTGAGAGCTGGAACATCTCAGCCACCCTCTCTGGTCTGGCTGGGCTCTGAGAAGGATTTGCAGGGGAAAGAGGCAAGGAAGGGTACAAGAGGTAGCGCACTGACCAGGCTGCCCTACAAATGCAGTGGAGAGAAGCAAGGAGATCCAGAATCCCTGTGCCACAGAAAGATTTATCTATCAGTGGGAAGCTTACACAAATTTTGGAGAAGCACAAAAATCACCAGAGTGAATAATTCTGTCTGCAGCCGAGTTCTGTCTCCTGGAAATTAAGTTAGAAAGACATCAAAGAGTGGCTGGTCCCTAAGCAGTGCTAGACGGTCGCTAAGCAGTTACATAACCTGGGGAAGCTGTATCACTTTTCGGTGCTTTTGTCTCTTCTTGTTTAACTTGTCTCTCTGGAATGGCATGTTTGTAAGTCAACGATTATCTCTTGATCTCTGTGTGTGAAATATTAGTTCCACACTGGAGTTCCCAAAGTTCTCAGCTGGGGCCACTAGGTGTTGCTGTAATATGAGTAATTAAAATAACAACTACTATTAAGGAAATCACATATATTCTTACTATGTACTATGTCCAAAAGCTAGACAAGAAACTCATTCTAAGCCTCATTTTTTTTCTTAGAAGAACAGGAAAACCTAATTATTCATTTAATTGTACTCAAGATCTTTCACTTTTCACAGCTTTGAAGAAAAAAGGCTGCAAATACCTTCCCTCTTTAAAAAATCCACTGAATAGGTGCAACGTTTCTCCTCATCTCCATTTCCATTTTCAAGTCTAGCTTCATCATTTGCTATTACGTAGCTCATCAAATCACAATACTCCAAAAAACTGGCCAACAACAAAACTGTGCACCTTCTTCACATGCTGCTTGGAGGGATGTGCACAGATGGACAAAGTCCTCACAATGAGCAAGATGGTAACAGTAAATGACTCAGTAAATGCACAGGGATATTACTGAGGCTCAGATGATGAACTTGCCAGTTACACAGCCTTCTAATGAAGTTTTATCCTATTAATGTCGTTTACTAACCACAGAGACAGTAAAGGATTAATAAGACTGCATATGAATCACAGTCACATAACACAAGTTGCCTGCGAGTACTAAAATATCTGAGTAGCTGGCAGCTATGGCTCAGAGAGCTATGTGCCTACAGTTCCACTTGTGAAAATCCTGGAGTCACTGCATCTAACTAGACTTTACAGAGGACAATCCAAAAGGCTATTTATATTCAAAAACAATTTGGCAAATCCTGTTCATCAAGCCAGTTTTCCAGACACAAAGACTCCACTTATTTTTTTTTTTCCTGGTTTTACTGCCCTTAAAAATGAAGTCAAATTATCTGGATAATCAGGAGAAGAACAGGTCTGCTAAAGCACTTCTGGGTTAATTAGAGCTCATGAAGTTTTGCTGCTGGTTACCTCGAAACGGTAAGTTCGCACAAAAATAAACACTAGGCATATGGGGGCTGGAGGGAAAATACCAAGAAACTGTATGAGAGTTACAACTTCATGATAAACCTGGGAGAGAGTATTCACAGTTTTTTTAAAAAAATCATTATTAGAAAGCATTTTAGGAAAGTGCAGAGGTGCCAACAGAGATTAAAAATATATATCATTCTTACCATTTGAGACTGGCTCCGGGGACAGCCATTGATATCTTCAACCTTTTCATTTGCTGAAGAAAAAAGAGTGAGGTGAGAAAGCAGGAGTAAGCAAGGAGGCAAAACTGCCCTCTCCCCTCCTCGCCCCCCAAAGAAAGGAAAAAGCAGAGGAAAGCCGAGGAGGCAGAGAAGTGCACGGGGTTTGTTGACACAGAGCTCCTTTCTAAGTAAAGCTCAGCCGTACAGTAACAACACTCTTGTTAGCAGCAGTTGCTTCCACATGCCAAATCATGCAAAGGGGGAAGTGCGAAGGAGGTCGCTGCTAATTCTTCAGCCCCTGCAAAATAACTGCTGACATGAAATCTTCCACAATTGTCTTTGCAGGGTCAGGATACAGTTTCAAGGCATCCCAGAAAGTATGAGCCACTCCAGCTAACAAAACGCACACATGGGAGACATATGGTTTAATGGAGCATTCATTTCTGACAATTCAAAGTGTGTAAGATACAGTTCTGGCCATTTAAAGTATGGTTAAACAGCCACTTCCAAACATGCTCGCATAAACATATTTTTTAATTAAGCCAAGGATGAACCGCACAAATATCAGAGACATATGGACCCAGTCAGCTTGCATTATTCAGCGTTCATCTTATTGTTAAATACATTCAACTTGAATTATATATTCCCCCACGCGAGGAGGCGGCTCGCACTGCTTCCCTCGGCGCTGCTCTTACCGATGATCTGGATGATTTCTGCTAGCAGAACTCCATCTGCAATGTCCTGTTGCAAATCCTTGATCAACCGCTTGTGGCCAGATTTTGCTAGGTAGTGGTTAGCCCAGTCAGTGTAAATCTGCAGAGGGTGGGGGGGCACCGGGGAGAGCGGGACGAGAGAGAGAAGACAATAAAAATTCTTAAAACAACTGTTGGCTTGCACACGAGAAACGCTCTGGATCGCGTTCCACTTTAAGAAGTCAGCACCAAAGGAAACAAATTGAACGTTATTTAATTTATTTTATTATTTCTGCAAGCAGCCAGGCCCCTCCCCCTGCCATTTTCTGTTTTATTTTAACTTCAAATGATTCAGGCTGTTTTCATGAGGGTTCAAGCTTGCTGTGACCAAGCAAAATTCCCCTTATGACTGCAAAGGAAACTCCTGTCATAAATCAGCCCCATCTACCGCAGTTCCACCTCCCAGCGCGGCTCTACCTCCACGCGCAGCCGGCCACGCGCGCGGGCCGTGGCGTCCGGCCCAGCTCAGCGCTTTCGTGCTCCCGCTCTGCCCTAACCCCAGTGTGCTGCGCTGTGCCCAGAGCTGACGGAAAGCAGCAAATGGGCACCGGGGATCTGCCGAGAACCCGCTTTCCGCTTCTCCAGTGAAAGAGCAGGGGGAAGGGGGGGCAGAAGCGGCAGCACGGAGGCGGCACTTGTCACCAGAAGGTTCCAAAGTGCCGCCTCAAGCGCGTCCACCCAGGCAAGGGGGCTGGCGCGGGGCTGAAAGACGTTCAGAAGGCCAGAGGGCAGGCGTATATGTAATTTATACACATGCACAAAGAGCATTTGGCAGTACCCACGGTGCACGCAAAGGGACCAGGTTCCCCTGAAGCGAGGCGGGCAAGGAAGGATGGAGGCGGCACCGGCCTGCGGCCTCACACGCGGGGTGTCGGAGCGGCACCTCTGCCATAGAAACACCGTGAGCTCACTTAGCAAACACCCTCTCCTTTAGCCTCCCAGGCCCGGGGGAGGACGGGGTCACAAGCCCGTTTGGGGAACACGGAAACGAGGCCACAGTGATGAACTACTGGGTTAGTTCTTCAAGGAAACTGTGGCAGAGCCAGGGGGAGAAGCCGGCTACATTCCCGGTCCGGGGCCTGACCCAGGGGACGACATTCCCTTCCCACCCAGCACAAGGATCCCAGCTCAGCCCATGCCGAGGACTTCCGCTTCAGTGGGAGTTAATTGAGAGGCTCCGTCAAAACAGAAATAGGCAACCACAACTTGTTCGGTTGCTCCTGTTTCTCTCCAAACTCCTGCACATAAGCACCTAGTTGGCCAGTTTTCTTGACGGCATTGAGACTTCAGTAATTCCCTAACATTCAGCTGTGGAAGAGGATTCAACTCTCTCATATCCAAAGGATGCTGCTCTTAGCTAGGGCCCTAAATTGCCCTGCTGCACCCTGAAATTTGCTTCAGTCCCCTCTGCTTTCACTGACTGCAGTTCTTGCACTGTTACAGGTGAGGGACATGAAAGGCTTCATTAGAATGCTTCTTCAAGCCAACTATAGCTCAGAAAGAGCTTCTTCAACAAGTACTTATATAGGTATACAATGAATACTAATGCAAAGTTTCTAAAGATTGTATTTATATATATTTAGAACAGTAGGAATTCAGGATGATAAAAGATGTGTACCACACCCATAGCATCATGTATTTGCTGCTACTAGTATTTCAGCTTCAGTCATTCCTCTAAAATAATGTCTCAGAAGCATTCTCTAAGATACTGCTACAGGCTGGACTATTTTCTGCACTCCTATGAAACTAAACCACTGCAGCATACTGAATTTAATACCCACTAGTGTTATTTTGGGTTAGTTTCACATTGCAAATAAAAATACCCTACTGAGCATTTCCTTTTTCATGTGTCATACCCACACATAATCTGGTGTACCAATCCTAATTTTGACTACAATTCAAACTATCCTCTCCCTAGGCAGCCACTGAAATTTTATTCTAGCAGCTGTTTTGCAAGTATCTTTGCAAGGACCTCATACTCAAAGAATGGGCTTCACCCACCACTCTCCGTCATAATTTTCTTTTCCCATAAATTTAAAACCAACACTTGCAAAGCAATAGAAACACCAACGTTGAAAACTAATTGCCAAAGACAGGGATGCTGTGCAAACAAAGGTTGACAATTCCCTTTACCCTTGTGGCCGGAACCGTTACTGATGACCTGTATTTTGATAGTCAGGCAGTGGTGGACAAAATTATTTGAATGAGACAATGGTCCCAGAGGAATATTTCCCCTTCAGAAGTATTTTAAAATCCAAAGGTGAAGAGTTGTTGATACAGATAGTACAGCAAGCGATATCCAGTGAGCAATGGAATGCACAATTTAATTTCCTCCCTTTCCGTAGGGATCACCACTTGCTTCCTTTTCCCCCCTTTCCCACTCGAATGCCCTTCTCAGTCATCTCATTCTTCCAGGGGCCCAACTGCTTGCGAGGCAGTTGCAAAGCATGAGAAGCACGTAGACACAGACATGAAATCGAAAGAACGCGCACATGCCACTGTGTGCTTTTCATGTGAAATTCTCCAATGCAAATATCACATGAAACCGAGAACCTCCACAGTTTATAATATCAATGTAATTATGAATCCTTTTGAAATTTTATCTTGAATTCCTCAGGACAGACACCCAGAGATAGACCTCACACTGCACATCTTAACTGAGAGCAGTTGGTTTGCAAGGCATGGGAAAGCCATGACGAAGCAGGAGATAAGAGCCAGGAAGTTCACAGAGCAGCGCACGGTGCTCCCACTTCACTGAGCGCCGAGCACCTCTGGGGAGGAGCTGCACATCCTCCTTTTCCTCTCCTCTTCCTCTCTGAGCTACGAATACACAGCTCCATCCCGCAGTAACTGTTCAGCTATGTTTCCCCCAAACACTCTTATCCGGGATGTTTCTACAGCGAGGGCTGCTTCAGAGAAGAACGCGCACACGAACGTCGGCCCTTGCGACACTTCCTGCCCGAGCTCTGGCCCGGCTGGCCCCAGAGCTGCTCGCTGGGGCAGCGGCTGCCGACTTACTCGCTTCCTCCCGCGCTTGCCCCGTGAGCGCCGCTCTGCGCAGACGCCTCTCGCCACGGAGCCCTCGGCCTCGCGCGGGGCTGCGCCGGCTCAGACACCGCGAGAGCCTCCGCTGCCTGCAACGCCACAACACAACGGTCTCCGCAACGTGGTGACGGCCATGCCGTGGTCCTGCCTGCGTTCGTGTGCTCCGAGCCGTGTCCCGGCATCCGTGATGATTTCACCGCTTGCAACGGGAAGCAGAACTGGACAGGGCAATGTGAGCTTGGGCACGACCTGCTCGTGTTAACACTGGTTTCCCCTAGCATTCCTCAGCTGCTTGTCACACTGACCTTCCAGCGAGCAGAGGAAATTAGTCCTGATGATACCCACACGCAGCCACGGACTTCACCTCCTACCTCACCAGTCACCATAAGGAACACATGGGATCCTGCCCTGCCCAGTAGGATCTGTAAGGAAACCAGGCACTGCCTAACAGAGTGAAAAAAAGGGACGAACTCACAGGTTAGAAGCTTAGAAGCTGCTCTAATCATTATGCATCAAGCAGTGCTATAACGTATCCCCTTTGAAACCAATACAGAAATGCTACCACGCACAATCTGTATCGTGAGAAATGTCAAATGGATTTCACAATAGTAGAGTCAGCCAAAAATGCAGTAATAATGCAGGACACTTCGTTAGCATCTTCCACGAAATTAGCTCATCATGCTTTCCAGACACAAATAACATCACCCTTACTATGTAAGCATCCTTAGATATTTTGTAAGACGTGGGGAAACTGAGGCATAAAGAACTTCTTTGCTGATTTTTTGGTTCTGTCTTTTTTGTCCGTATCAGTGTGGTTCAACCAAGGGAAAACATAGCTGGGAATACAACCCAGATATTCTGAGTTGTATTCATTTCATCTATACACTTATTTATCAGGCCATTTTATAAATAGGCATGGTGGGAAAATGCACATTCCAGGAATCGGGACCCATCTGCATATTTTTGTTTATTTTTTTGATACGGAATATAGAGTTTCAGATCTGAAAATGGTCTCTGAGCTGCTGCTGCTGAGGAGACAGCTTTCCATGCTAGTGCCCTTCAGCGGCTCTCAGCTACGTGCCAGCACCGCTGCTTCGGGAAGGCGACAGTTGCAGCCAACCAAGTTATGCCAAGGCCTTGCAACAAGTTTCCATGCCATTTAGGAGGCTGGATCACATAAATCAGACCACTATTTGACAAAGTCTCTTTCCTAGATGTCTGAGAATCAACAGATAGTATCTGCTTCTCATCAGCTGTCCTTAAAAATGCTCTCCAGAAGACAACTGTAACCTCATTAATAGTTAGCGTAAAAGAATCGAAACGCCATTTCCTAACTCTCTTACTTGTAAAACAATTTCTGAGTAAAGCAAATCAAAAATGTTAAAAAGCTTCAAAACATGAATTTTGTCAGCCAACAAAAGTGGAAACATGGCACTGTTAATTTAAAAAAAGGGTTAAATTACTTCATCGTGTAAAATATTTATTCTGTGTAAAATCCTATCTTTAGATGGTACCCCTCAAGCTTTTCACCCATAGGCACTCATTGAAATCATGGTTGTGCTAGCTGAGATCAATGGCTTTTCTCTTTTTGTTTTCCAGTACACTACAAACGGGGCTGGGAAGTCTGTTTATCTACTTCCAGGGCTGCTTTCTAGAACGTGGCCTAAACTGGATGTCGAATACCCAACTGGGCTGACCTAACGGGCCCAGAGTCCCCGTGATGGGCATGTGCTGGGGAGAAAGCACCATAACAACGCCGGGTCGACAACGCTGCTCTTGGCTAATGGCTTTCAGGGACCAAAATCCATGCTGGAAAGTCCCTGAAGCTGCTTGAGCTTATAAAGAGGAGCTGGGCAATGTGTTAAGTAGCATCCCAGCACGGCGAGGAAATTGCATTGCTAAGAGATGCCCTTACCCTTCCTGATGGTTCTTTACCGAGGAAAACTTAACTGGGACACAGGACCGTCAGGTCCTTCTCAGCACTTCCTCATCAAAGCTTATTTCCCTGGACTGCAAAAGAATAATTTATCAATCTCAGTCCTCGGTGTAGCCAGGAGAAGCACTAGCTTAGTAAGCAAGGATACAATTTCAGACTGCCTTAAAAAGCAGAATATACAACTTAGCGTGAGGATCTAACTCACCACAGAAAACACACTTTCCAACTCCTGTTTGCTATAAGATGAAGGAGTGGAGAGAAAGCTCTTTCTTTGTAACATAAAGCAAATTACATGAGAAGGAAAAATATTTACACAACTAAAAATATATGGCCAGACAATGAAACTTGAATGATTTAATTTATAGGCAAGATGGAAGCCAATGCATTTCATTTAACAAAGTGAAACGAGTATTAAATGACATTCCACAAACCCCGTTTCTGAATCCCACTGAGCAAATGAGAACAATTACGAGTCAAGGAATAGAAACTGTCTAGAGTGATACATACAAATTAAATGAAATGTCAGAATCCCTACAGTACAATTCCATTTTGTAAATAGCAGCATGTATCCATCAACACTACTCAGTAATTTTCAGATAAAAATGCAATTAAATTAAATAAAAGTTCACTAATCCCAGCTAAGAAATAGAATAGAAACAATATGCTGCACAACAATCATTGGCAATCTCTAGGCAACTTACCCAACTTTTCAGGGGCCGTTTTATATTTCCAAGTTTCACTTGCAGCTTGTGATCTGATCATCCAAATAACATTTGTACTGACTTACTGTTTTCTCTTTCCTTACATGTCTTACCAAATCCCAACTCAGAATTAATTTAACACATGTGCTTGAGACCAGCGTTTACCCATGGCACCAAGGACAAGACTTTTGATACATCTGTGCATAAGTGTGTGTGTGTGTGTGTGTGCAAAGCTTTGCTAAGTAATGTGAATACTGCACATTTTTTTAAAAAATCCAGCTCTTTATGAAATGAAATAACCTGTTCAACCCCTGAAAAGAATCACACTGGTTTGCTTTAGAACTTAATCATCTTGCTGTGTCTAGTGGCCTACTCTTAAATACTGTGCAATAGCAATCAAGTACCACAGGAAGGAGCCAGATATTCATCCTGTAGCTGCAGAGTAACCAACCAGCCAGTTCTCTGCAGACTTGCAAGACAGCAAAGGCTTATCTGGTAGGGCAGCATGGACTCCACAGATATATTAATACTGGCCCTGAGCTTCTAAGTACTAAGTGCCACACAGCGAGATCCTCCAGAACAGCCAGGCTCATGCCTTTTAATTATAAACATGCCATATATTTGCCCGTACATCTTATTCTGATGCTTTGAATTACATTTCAACAATCTTTCGGTGGCAGTCCTATGACACCCAGGGCCTCTTATTCAATACTGCTTTTACACAAAGCACCGATTCTAGCTGGCGTCTCCGCAGGGAGGACGCAGGTTCCCTGCTGGGCCAAGCGCTGGGCCTGGAGACGCCGCTCGGCAGGTGACCCTGCGTTCGCGTTCCCGTGCCATGAGGGAGCACATCTGCAGCAAGCCGCAGCCCCTCCAGCGCTCCGGGAGCCCTGGCAGGAGCAGGTTTCCCTCTGGATGAAGCTGAACAGCAGGACGTGCTTGACGAGCGCAGCGAGCCGCTCGCCCGGGGCGCTCCACGACGCTGGGACTCAGCCAAGGGACCTCGCAGCCGCCCGGGCACCTTCCCGCTGCCCGTCAGGATTGCTGTGACACGAATGAACGTCTGGCCGCTACGATAAATCCCAAGACTAGTCCTGCATTCACTTTAATCAGCAAACCCATAGCGTGCAGAGGCAAGATTCCTGGAAAAGGGAAAAACGAACTGAATTTGCACAGCCCTCCTTTGTGCCTCACCAAAGACCGCTGCAATATATAAAAACAGGGGGAAAAATCTATAGGTGTAGACCTGACTAGGAAGAACTAAGTAATTTTTAAAACAAAAACAGCATTGCACTGTTGATTTGCTTTGTGCTCTGAAGCAAAAGGCCACCCTTGCTATGAAGCAGACCACGACAGCATGGAGAGGGCACCTGCTCCTCTGCATGGGGCTCGGGGGAGTCTGCAGGGAAACGCCTCCAGACTTTCCAGCAAAGCTTCTTTTAAGGATTTATAGCCTGGATGGAAAGGTTTCTTTCCACCCTGTGATTAGGTGTTTAGGAACTTGGCCCAAGGATCAAAATAATCCCTTTTCCGGCCCTTATTTCTAAGTATCGACAGGCAAATTTCTGATGCATAAAAACACAAAAGTACTTTTGTCCTTTTGTTACAGGAAAACAGTAGCAAATGAAGCTGCAAATAACTTTATCTACAAAGACTCTGTCTATCATGTGCTTTTGGAGGCTTAGAAAATGATCATAATTTTCTGATTTCCTCCATGTAGAAGAATGACTTTGCACATCAGAAAAACACAAAACCCGTTGGCCTTCTGACCCACCTATCGTTAAGCAAATAGCAAGACACTTAACTGCTGTTTATTCCTTGGCCTTCAGCTTTTGAAAACTTCTTGTCATCAACTCTGTATTTTAAAAATCAGCAAATGTGTTGCCTACATCCATCGCATCAATCGGACGCTAAAGGGAACACCACATTAACAGTAAGAAAATATGTTAGCAAGTTTAAATGTAAGTAAGTGGTCTGGGCCTGTTCTTGCTATCACTCATTGCAGTTAAAACAGGTCTTGGTAGTGAACGTGTTAGGTCATGTGGTAATGACCATGTGTGCACAAGCATTTTGCCGTTTGCTAGCTGGGGAAATGAAGTGAGCAGGATGTAGAGATGACAGCCCACACACATATTTCTTTAGTTCAAACAATGTGTAGTGTTTCAGGACTTGAAAGACTAAGGATGCAGTTCAGTACTTTTGAAATAGCATTTTAGGACTTATTTCCCTTTGATTACCATTGGAAAGCACTGCCCCAAATAATGTCCTGCCTACTCTGATGATACTCATAGCTAAATTAACAACCAGTTTGCATGATATGAATTATGTACGAAGCAAATTCTACCAGCCAGTAATATGAAATAACACAGGCAAGATAATTTTATCACAGCTTCTGACGACAGAAGGCAATCTCATCCCAAATAAGATTCAACATTACATTCTTCCTCATGTCTTACCAAAAGCCCCATCTAATTTACAGCTCTTGCAACACAATCACATCAGCAAGGTTCACACGATGGGAAGAAGAAGGTTCTAGCCTCCTCCTAAACGTTTTCCAAACATCCTTTCCTTTCTCAAAGGGGAGATCTGTCTAAACACTTTTATGGATAGTGCTGGCTGCCCACCGCATGGAAGGAGGAGCTGTCCCCAGAAGGAAGGTCCTAGGAGCTGGTGACCGTCCGCGATGCGCCGCGTTCTGCCTGCATCCACACGGCTCCCTGCCAAACCTTGCCCGCTCCTTGCTTTCTGCAGCACCCTAAATCAGCAGGACTGCAAACAGCAGCAGCAACAACAGCACCTACAAAGTAAGGGCACTGACGTGTGACTCATGGCTCCAAACTTTTCCACCTACCATTTACCCACAAAGACAACGAAAAATCACAGTTAGCTCAGTGCTAAAACAGAAACCTCTAAAAGAAGGAAAATAAATCCAGCAATGGATGAATGCACTACTTCAAAGAATTTTTAAATACAAAAGCATTTTTCTGCTTAATACTAACTTACTTTCATCACATTTGGAGAATAAGAAAGTTTAGATAACGGATAATAGTTAGGAAGGTTAATGATCTTACATTTATATGCAGTAACTTCCATTATACTGCAGAGCCATTAATGAAGGATCAGCTCTTACAAATGTAAAGGTCCCCTCTGACAAGAAATTAACAGTCCAGTCTGTTAATGAGGCTTTGAGGCAGGGCAGGTTTATAGGTTTGCTCATGTGGACCCGTTTGCGCAACCTCTATAGCTTCTAATTGGTATCCAAGCTGCTGTATCTGTAGCTTTCCTTCCACAAAGAAAATGCAGATTTTATGCTTCTTAACTATACATCACCGTAATATGATGTGAATTTTAGGGCACAGAGTAGAACAACCAGAGGGTATGAGACTGAAAGCTGGAAAATACTCCTAGTGCTGGATGTGCGTGCAAACAGAGCAGCAGTATTTTTAGGGCTTGTCATCACTGACTCCAGGCACAGACGAATGTTTCATAACTGAATGCAAATCAAATGATCTGTTAGACTCCATCGCATTTCTGGAATAGCAAGTTGCCTACACCTGAAGAAGAGGAAGGTCCTGAAAAAGCTATGTAGAAGTAGTAGTTCAGCAATTGCCTTACCTTCTTCCTCTTTCCAATCACAGCCCCACCTGATAAGTAAGTACAACTGCTATGATCAGCTCTGGGAATACTATGGGACTGGCTCTACCCAGGGCACCTGCCACTCTCCAGCTGCACAGACTGCTCTCCACAAGTGCAACTGTCCTCTGTTTCCTTTAAAATACCTGCCAGAGAAGGTGATAGTCCTGTCCCTTGTGTAATGGACTAGAAATGATAGATAGGGACTGTCTACCTGACTTCAAGGGCTGCTGCCTTTCAATTTAGTAAAACCCACATCTTCTGCCTCCCACTCCATCAGCCCCTGGAGCTAAAAGCTCCTGCAAAGGATTAGGAAGGGGCTCTTGTTGAAGCCACGCCACTAGGCAGAAAATAATTCAAGATTTGGGAAGCTGTGAGCAGGAAGCAGAGGATGAAGATGAAAAGGACCGACAGAAAACACAAACAAATAGCTCTGCTGGCTGGAGATTACAGATCTCTCCTGGAGAGATTTTCCAGTCAGAGACAAAAGATTGTGTTCCAGGCTTTCCGTCCAAGATCTCTTCGTATTTTGTCTCTGTAACATAAGCAGGAGGCAGAAACCATCCCTGGTGAGAGGAGCACCCTGTCCCCGCGCAGGTGGTGCCCTGAGCAGCAGCCTGGTGTCCTGTCCCCATCCCAGCTAGCAGGGAGCTGCTTCCTCGGCAGCGGCACCGCCAGGCCCACGCGGCCTTCCCGGCATCCTGCCACGCGCGACGGAGGCTGCCACGGACCGCTCGGGATTTCACCTTCCTTTTCAGGACACCCACAACTGCTTCTGCTGACCTGTCCCGTTAACATGCTAATGACCCAACAGAATAAGAGAAAAAAATAAATAGATCATGATTTTTTTTACAAAAACAAACAAAACAAAGCAGGAAACAACTGCCGCAAATGGATAGCACACGTTCTGTGCAGGCAGGCTGGCCTTCGGGCCGGCTCTCGTGTTGTGGGGGCAGGCAGGTGTCCGTGGCCACCTGCCCTCCGCACAAACCTGCCCGTAAGGTGCTCCACTCCAGCAGCCAATACAGCTGCCGAGCGCTCCCTGAAGCGCCATTTGGGGGCTGCACGGACCCGTAATGGAAAAACCTGGGATGGTAACGGATGGACGAGGGCTGCCAAAACAGGCAGCTGCTGAGTGGGAGTTCTGAGCATGAAATGATGGATGCAGGCACCTAAAACTCAAGCAAGGTAGGCCACAGGAACAGAAGGTCTTCGGGGGAGGTGGGAAGGTCTCATATTTCAGGAATTACTGTGCAAAGGATGCCCTCTGTTACAAGTCCAACCATTTACTGCCTTACTTAGCACCTAAAATAAGTATTGCTAAACGGAAGGTTTTTTCCTTAAATTCTTCTTACAGCTATCCTTGATGGCCCCTGATAACAGATCATTACTCTTTCTAGGATGACTTCTTGAATGTCTCTTATTTCTGAGGGAAACCTAAGGGAGAAAAGCTGAGAACAGACAGAACCCTGCTGCATTAGAAACCTAAGGGAGAAAAGCTTTGGAGGAACTTTCTGAGAACAGACAGAACCCTGCTGCATTTCTGTTCATTTTTGCAGAATTCACACACTTGGAAACAGCAAGCTGGAGAGGAAAGCGAAGCCTGATGTGCCTCCCGATGCGGGGCAGTCCCACAGCAAGACTTCCCAAACGCAGCACCAGATGGCTTTGCTCTCAGCTCCCTGGGGCAGGTTCACGTTACTTCCCTATCAGCAATCAAATCCCACACTTGCACCAGGGCTTCGGTATCTGTTACTGCCATAGTCTTGTTATAGGTTATGATGGTATCAGCATTATCTGCCTCACAGCTTTTCCTGAGCCCCAGAAGTGAAACTCTTAAATCTCAAGCTCTCTTCTAGACTCTGCTGAAGCACTTAAGTTTCATCTGTGTCTCTTGGACTCTTTGAATGAAAAAAGATGTTCCATTCACTAAAAGAAAAACGAAAGCAGGCAAATTGTTTCTTCGGTCTGGGGTTTTATAATAAAACAGACCCAACGCAGCTAGAGAGATTTAAGCCAGTCTCTCCTAAAATATGCATCCGTACATTGTGCAGGTGAATGGAGGCGTTTGGATTCACTCAAAGTCAGGAGGCAGAACAAAGGCTTAAAGCAACAAACAGTTTGCTTTCCTTATTTTTGCCACTGCCCAAGTTGCTCTTTGAAAGCATTTACAAAGTCACTTCGGGCCGTTGCTTCTATTCCCAGCTGGGAGGTGCCAGTTCTCAGTCTCCCTCCACTTTCTCTGTCCCTGTTTGGGCACGCATGGAATTTCCCAAGAGTTATTTTCCTAGCTTCTGCATGGAAGTTTCCTTTTATCATCCTTTTTCCCTTTGACCACTTGGTTCCCTTAATGCACTCACAGAGGTAATCGGAGGGACAATTGCTATTTAGAAAAAAAAAAATCTATACCATAAAACCTGGCAGCAGATATAACACTCTGTTCAAGGCAAAAGCTGTAAACTGCACATAAATCTGAAAAGCACCTAACAGAAAAAAAAGAATCTTTCAGGAGTGTGATGGGAAGCCCAGGAGCCATGGCCCTGCAGTGAGGATTGAGTATGTATCTGATCCTGCCTTAAACCTGCAGGAAGAGCTGTTCTCCGGTATTTTCTACATGCTGGCCTCCAAATACCCTCCCGTGGAACAGCTGTCTTCTGTGCAGCAATGTAAGTCAAGATTCACGCAGGTCTGCTCTGCTCTATGCAGTAAAGAATAAAACAAGGAAGGAGTATTTCATCTGGCACCAAACGCTGAGAACTAAGAAAATAATTAAGAAAAATATTCTCTAGTGGAAGAACCTCATATGGAAGATTTACAACTGTTCTTTCCCTTATGGGAAACAACTGATAGCTCTTGAGCTGTATCCCTTAGGACAGCCCCAAGTGAAGAGCACAGGGGTAACTCCATGGGGCAGCAAAGCTGAAGGCAGATCCTGCCCAGCACGAGAATGAACACGAGGCTGCTCCTGATGCCAGGCCTGGCAGAAGGACTCTGTTAACACGGCCTTGCTAGACATGGGCTAGGGGGAAAAAGGAGAGAGCGCCGCCTGGAAGAAGCAGAGACAAAACCGGGGGACGGAAAATCAATAGGAGAAAAACTGCAGAATAACCTGAATGGTATTGAAGTGTGGAAAAATAAGGTATGAACATCGCATATTAGGAGTCTCGCTGGAAGAATCTGGAGATATAGGCAAGCAAATTGCCCTGGGTTATTTATTTTTCCTTTAAATGGAAGGGTTACCTATGTTCCCATAATGCAGAAAATGATTTCCCTCCATAATTTTCCCTTCTGCTAGGAATAACGTCCAGAATCCGATTTTTTTGACTAGCTCTTCAAATCAAAAGGGTGGTGATGTACTTCAGTAAGTCCATTTACTGACAAAACGCTTAACGAAATCACAGAACCATTCTGCGATTCTGCGATTTCAAGCACAAGCAAAGCCCTCTTCTTGCAGCTCATACTGATGTAAAAAAATAAGTAACATTTCTTCTCTCCTCAAGTGTTCTATAACACTTAGTTCTAAACTCACCTGTTCTAAGGTTCTAAAATTCATCTGTTTTCAAATGAATCCTTCATTAAACTTTCCAGGTTTTGGTCTCCTGTCACCTGTACCACATGAAATCCCCACTGAAAATAGCAGAATTTTGTATCTGGGATGAGGACTTGGGCCTTGAGCTAAAAACAAAGCACTATTTTTTTGGCACGGTTACACAAATGAGTGTTTTCTTATATATCACAGCATATTACATATAAATATACGTACACATACACATATATATAAACATACACACACATGCTATGCGAATACACATATATGTATATACACACATCTCTGTGTATGTACCTGGTGTGTACACTCCAAATGTACACAGTCTATATATGTACACATTCCAGTCTACATGTGCACACATGTAGTATGTGTATTTTATCAGCTATCTATCTCATACAACCATACTGGAATATATCAGAGCTTTACATTGTGTCTTATGCAGAAATAAATCAAGTCGACCAATTAAAAATTCAATATAATTTAGAGACAAGACAACTTCATCTAAAAAGCAGGCATCTGGACCCTATCTACAGCCACTGCAGGGACTAACAGTACACCATAAAGCAGTTTGTCCCATTGCAAGGCAGGTGCCAAACGCAGGAATCTTTCGATGAGACAGTTTAAATTAAACCCCTAGCGTGGCACGGCTTCGTTAGGGGGCTCAGCACACCAGAGGAGAGGATCGGTTCCTAATGATTCACGGCTTAACCCTTCCTGTCCTGTCCTGTCCTGTCCTGTCCTGTCCCTCCTGGACGGCACCGACCCCCGGCAAGGTGCGGGCCCTCCCCACGCAGCGCGTGGCCCTGGCAGCTGCCCAAGCGGATCAGAAGGGCCCGTGGCAAGGAGGTAGCACGTGCACTCACACACATACGGAACATCAGGGAGTTACCGACTCCGGCATTTGAAATATTTTTCATTTATTTCTTTATTTAAAGTTTAGCAAAGACACTGAAAATGAACCAGTTTAATGCCGTGTGAAACCAATACTTACAGTGATTTAAATTATTAGGATAAAAATGTTACTGTCCTTTAGACAGACATTAAAAGTTTGTTAGTGCTTTCAGTGATCTCCATCCTACCCCGAGATGTTAGGTAGCTCTCCCCACCTGCCATGGGAGCTGAAACATCCTATTCTAGTTTTCACTGACAAGGCCCACTGTGCTGCTTCTCTTTGGAGCAACCAGCCTGGCTGCTTTTAGCTCGGGACAAATGCAGCTAGACTATTCCTATTCCACACAGGAATTTTACAGGCATGCCTTATACTTTCTAATACTAAACCTTACGGCCAAAACACCACCACGGGGGAGCAAAGGTCCAGGGACACACAGTCCACGGTAAAAACCTCATACAGCAGAGAAAAGTAGCGACCTGCTCCTGTCCACATCCCTATATTCCGTCCCTAGAAACACCACACCAAACTGGAGAAATGAAGTCAGTGCAGTAATTCTCATAGAGCCACCAGAAAAGCACAGACGCGCCAGGCAGCATTAACACGGCTGCACGGCACGCGCGGCGCGCGCGGGGGACCGCAGCGTTCGCTCCCCCGTCGCCCCGGGCCAGCTCTCTGCTCCGGGGCCCCTTCCCTGGCTCCAGCCGCGCTCCGCTCCAAACAGCTCCCACCCCGCGCAAAGCCACACCAAAAACCTCCCTTATTCCTCATTTGATTATAAAAATAATGGATTCTTCGGAGTCCGCTGCTGAGGGAACATAGTCGGGGCAAGGGGTATAATTTGATAAGAGCGTTTTTCCACTGCGTTTAAATACACACACATAATAACTGAGGTTGCTTGTGAGCTTTATCTTAATTCAAATCTTATCTGGCCAAAGAAAGGGAGAGAATTTTCTGTGCAATTACTAGAGATCATTCCAACTACCAGTGCCAACCTTTTGAACAAATCAATAATTTACTGCAAGAAACGTTTTCAAATTGGTTTCCTAGGACATTTGTTTCTAGGCAGGCATTTTATTTGCAGAAGGGAGAGCGCCTGGGAGCTTGTAAAATTAGTACCTTTGCAGACAAACAAGACCTGCAGGCTTCTTGCTGTACGTCTGCTTGCTTCGCTGTGCGCACAGAAACAACGTGCAATTTGTGGTTGCCTCTTGAAAGAATCACTCAAAAGCCTAAATGAGAGTGAAGACTGGAAGGAGTATGATAAAAGCCACTATTAACTGGCATCTTAGAGTATTATGAGAGTGGTTTGCTTTCTTGGCTTTCATTTTTGGCAGGAAGAACCTGGAAAGGTTTATTTGGTAAAATCTGGACTCCATATATGCTTCCAATTGCAGAGTGCTTCATACGGGGCAAGAATGACACTCGCCTGCTCGAGCCAAGCAGATACGTGCTAAGTCTATATGCCCTTACACTGGCAGCTGCCGTGTTTCAGCTCGTGGGGAGGAGCAGTATCACCGGGGAGGTAACTCAGTGGCATGTGCCGAGTTTTGCCCGTGCGCAGCTGCAGCCCTTTTCCTACCCCCAACTTCCTTTTCCTAACAGCGGAGCCCTCGGCAGAGCCCAGCGCTCGCCCCGCGCCGCAGCCCGACGCTCCCGGCTGTCCCCGACCCTCCCGCGCCTCGAGGGCACTTCTGGTCGAGCCACGTTGGCCCTTGTAGCACAGGGAGTGCAAAGGACAACCCGTGACAGCAGGTTAAAAAAGTCCTTGCAGAACATCCCTCTCTGCAGCAGGCAAAAATGAAGGACAAAATGAGAGAGTCCACTTGGTTCCACGAGGCTGAAAGGGCTCACGCAGGTACCCAAGTGACATATGAGCAACTCCACGGACAGACCTCCCAGGACATCCCACCAGCCAGAATCTCAGGAAGGACAGTGCAAAATCCCAGCAGAGCACCTGCCTCCCGCCTTGGGACGGCAGCGTGGATGCAGAGCTGCCAGGGAACGGAGGACGTGCCCCCACGCAGCCCGGCACCGGGCTCCCTATAGCTCCTGCCTGCTGAATGGGAAGCAGGAAACGGGTCTCACACCATGCGAGGATCACTGTAAAATAAACAGACTTATCTCTGGTTCTGGAGTATCATATAGAATGTGTAAAATAAGAACCACATGTTTCACATTTGCACAGTGATAGTAGGAATTCAGCAGCCTTGCCTTGCTATATATTTAGCAGTAGATGCAAGCAAAAACACTAGCATAAATTGAGCTTTTAATTTTTATTCTGCTTCAAACTCTTTACTGGTTCTAGTAAATGTATAATTTATTTCAACCTCTTCAGCTAACAGGGCATGGTATCTTGCCATTAGCTACAGGCTGGCTCCAATTTACTCTTGCCTTTTCCAAAAATGCTACTCACTGTGATGCTATCCCCATTTGGTAACTTGCAAGCAGCAAGTCCCTGCAGATGTGTGTACGACACTTTGCTCTACCTGCCAGCAATTTTCTACAAATTAATTTCAAATTAATCTTTTCCTCTGCCAGAAACCATCATCAGTGGAAGGCTGCAAGTTAACGCACTATAATACGCTGGCTTGCTTAATGCACTGCAGCTCCACAGAACACTGAAATTCAGCTCCGTGTCCCACTTACTGAGCCCTCAGTACAACTACAGGTCATGCTTAGCCAATTAACAGTGTTTCAAGGTGCTTTTACACTGATCAGGCAAGTGGCATGAAATTAGGGACTGATGAAGATTGCCTGTTCCTACAGGGTCGGGCAGCAGACGGGGAGACGCGAATGAGCCGAACAAAACACCAAGGACAACAACAAACACACAAGACAGATAGAAACACGGGGAGCAAAAGCAGAGGTAAGGCACGAATGTTGTGAAATATTCTGGAAAACGATGGAGAAAAAAGCAAATGTCTGGCAAGCAAAGTGCACCTCGCTCTGCTCTTTGGCACAGCTCTGCTCGCTTAACCACGTTACCAAAGGGAAGAGCACGCAGGGCCTGACAGGCCCAAATGGCATCGCCTTATACAACATGGAAAAACAATTATCTTGCTTTTGCTCTATCTGCTGAAGCAACTGCTGCACGAATAGCTACAGGTAAGCATACAGCTTTTATTTGCTCAAAATTTTCTCCACAAAGGCTGAGCTGAAAACTGCCCTCTGCAAATATCAAGATTATAAAGAGAGGCTTGTCTTAAACCCATAAAATTGGTATCTTTAAAATTCCCTTCAAATTATGAGAAATACTTTAGAAATGCATCAACCCAAAGTAAAAAAAAAAAAAAAAAAATCGAAGTACAGCGCGTACCTGTGTATTAGAAGAACAACAACCAGACGGAGGTGAACAAGGGAAAAGCAAAGCCATGAATCTTAGTTCTTACCCTATTGCTCTTGTCCCACCCACAGCACCAGCTTCATAACTCTGTAAGAAAACAAACCAGAACAAGGGGAGGAAACTGGGCCGCTGTGCCAGGAATGTGTTTTTGATGAAAGAATTAGTCCTGAGTTAGTCCAACAGCAGCGCTCAAACACCTCTCAAAGCAGGCCAGATGCTGGATGGAGTGAGCTAGCAACGCCTTGTAGATGCTTTTATTCCCTTCTCCCTCTAATCATTTGTCTTCTTTAGCAGCTGCTGCTGCCAAAGCTCCTGAGCCCCTGCACAAGAATATTTTGCCCCAGCAGCTTGACCCAAAGCACAGGACCTACAGTCTTTGCTTGTAACCCCGTGCGACTCCCTGAACATTCCCAGCTCTTCCATGCCTTCCCAAGAGCAGCCTGTGCCGTTGCGTTACTGAGGTGCATCACCCCATCTAACTGTACGTAAGTGGGAAGCGCCTCGCGAACAAGGGGCATCGCACACGGTGGAGCTTGCAGCCCGGTTTTGAGCAGGAACGGGGCAGCAGGAGCCTCCCCGGCAAGGAGTGTGCAGCGCTCACGGCATCCAGGCAGTACTGGCATCCACTTTCCAAAGTAAAACCTCAGGAACCTACATTAGAATCACTGCAAAAACAAACAAATTGGCAGGAAACCAAATTCGTTATAATCGCGTTGTTTTCCCTTTGCCAGCTTACATGATCTCACACCATCTCCAGATTCCTCCTTCATCATGGTACAGGGTCGATCAGGGCTTTGAGGAAGCCGATGGCAATGAGCTTACTGCTCGAAGGCTCCTGCAGGAAGAGCGAGGGAGAGCCCCGAGCTGCTTCACTTAGCAGGGAGAAGATCAGGAGACTCAGTGCTTGCCTACACCGAGCATTTATACCAAACACCACCCGCCTCCCTGCAGCCTACTCAGTCTCCAGCACTGAACAAGCAAGTCCCTTCTGGGCCCTTGGCACCTGCAACACTCCCAAGTGGCTCTGGGGGCCCCTGCAGCATCCCAAATCATAAGAAATGACGAGAGGATCCTGATTTCCCCGCAAGCTGCTGGAAGGCATTTCATAAACAACATCAATCGTCACGATTTGCATTAAGCTACAGCACCTCCTCCCAAGGATGGCGAAGCAACAGCTAAGCAAAGTTCCAGGTGTGCTATTAACTACATTGCTAAAGCATCGAGGAGCCCTAGTACGTACCAGGATCCTCCACTCAGCTACGTAAACAGGGAGTAAATTATGCATCTTGCTTTAGGCAGTGCAAGATGTAGCTACAAGACACTCCAGTTGGATAGAAACATCCATATTTAAGAGCACACCGGCCACATCCACACTCAGGCAAACTGCATTTCCTTGGAAACATCCCTCTGGATACGCACATCGCGTCCCAAAGGGAACTACCCCTTTTCCCCAGCTATGGCGTGTGCA
>NW_010586735.1:206869-257025 GCF_000705375.1 Tinamus guttatus
CAGCGCCCGGTCCCAGCCCTCCTGCAGGCCCCACGCACAGCGCGCTGCGGCACTCGGCTCACGCGGGCTCCCTCAGCACCCGGGAGCTTACTCAGATGGCTTAAATGGCAGCTCTCGAGGTCGCTACGCTCAACTGAAGAAAACGCCAAATGGTTTGCATCTCCGTTCCTATCCACATCCCAAACATCCTCCTCCTGTCCCATGTTGAGATTGGAAGGAAGCTAGTCCCCACCTATTTTGTGGTGGGACTTAAATATGTAATCTATTTCTAGTTAACAGCCTTTTGTTTGCAATTTTGTCCTCCCAGGAATAATCGCAATGCATCTTTTAGCACATTAATCTTGGCAGCTGATCTGCCAAAGCTCGTTCATTTTTTTGTCTCACTTCTTTTGGATTATTTTTCACGTATATTTAAAAGACTATCTTGCCCTCTTGAGAAAGACTGACCAGAATTTTTCCAACCACACTCATCATCACAAGTGGCTTGGCACCGAACAGAGTTTAATTGTTATTTTAAAATATTGGCAGTTGAAGCCAGACAGAGAATTGATTAGCATGGATATGTCATCTAATTAAAAGTATATCTTATTTTTATAATCTGCCACCAAAACCCAACATGCTGGAATTTTGCAGAACACTCCGTGTGAATGCCACAGAGGCAAGGGTGAAAAGCCACGAAGAAAACATCTACTTTGTCTGAAATGGTAAGTCTGATGAGTAAGGAATGCCTGAAGGTGCACGTGGCAGCCTGGGAAAAGTCTGCTCTTCCGGGGGGCCGTCCCACTGTCCCCGATCCACAGTGCCACCAGGTGAGCCCTCTGAGGAATCACCACCAAAGATGTTCAGCAACACAGGATCCGGATGCAAAACCATCAGAAAAACGGGTCCCATTTGCTCTTCCACAAGTGTCAGGCACCAGGCAGCAGAAAAGGGCATTCGGTAGCACGGCAAGCACAGGGCAAAAAGCTGAGGTTTAAATGGCCATCGGGGAGCTTTTATTATTCTGCAGTTCCTCCCCTTTGCTTACAAGATGTAATCCCAGCGGTGTTTCGGGCAGAGAGAGCTCTTTGAGCTACCCTATTTTTACACTCTTCTGAATTGCTAGTCTCTTCACGCAGATCCAAATGAATCCCAATAGGGGCCTCAAGATCCTCTTGCAAATGAACAGTTTACAAAAGAAAATGCTTGCAATGCTCGCACAGTGAATGAGGTTAACTGAAAGGCAAATTATTCACTGCTCAGGCACAAATTAAAAGCAATGGCCAAAATACACTGCTGTGTAAAATCAATGCCTATCTCATTTGGTTCCGGGAGAGAGGGGAGCGACTCCGTATAATGCAGCAAGGTAGGAAATAAAGCTGGAATGTGCTCTCTATCAATCTCTGGCATCAGACACTATAGCCGGATGTGCTGGCCATTCACTGAAGTGAAGGCAATTACTGTACAAAGGGGAAAACAGTTTTATGATGTTTTGAGCTCGGCGGATGTGTGACCCAACTTAATGAAGCACTAGAATATTTACTGTGTTAATATAGAGATAGCTTGGCCAAACAGATTCATATTTAATTAGGAAACAGTGTCAGGACTCCGTGTCTGAAGCTGCTGAAAAAAACTGTCTACTATGAATTTTGTTTGAATTGTTCTATGATTTCCAGACCCTTTGCTCACAGATTCTAAGAGCAATATAACTAAAAAAGGACCCTAGAATTAAAAAAAAAAAAAGGACAAGATACTTATGTAACATATGGCTTCACATTTTCCATGGAACAGAAATGGGAAACTGTGAGTCAACTAAAGTCACCTTACAGCGCTGAGTCATTGCTTTCAGATCCAGAGCACTAAACCATTTAAGTAATCCATGGGCACCCAGAACCTCCTGGAGGTGTTCAGGGAAAGGTCCAGGCCCTTTTCATGTGAATAAATAAGGTTTCCAATATCTGACCCGAGAGACTCCATTGATTGTGAAAGGGAGGATGATACAATGAATAGGTGAGACACTTGAGCCCCTGAGGAGCAGGACGCACCTCAGCAAGGGCTGTTCCCAGGATAGTTGTGCCTATCCAGCAAATGGGAAGGTTTGCAAGACCTAGGATGCTGCCAAGAAGACTTGAAACTCAGGTGACAGTGGCCAGGGCACCAGGAAGAGGCACAGATAACGGCACACCAAACTTTCTTAGCATGGACCTACTGCGGCCCTGTGGAAGGGCTATAGCCAACATCATAACTCACTTCTCACCCGTGGTACTTCCTCATCTGAGGACGTGCTCACCTGAGGACTTCTCACCTGAGTTTCCATGCCCCATATGTTCCTCTCCTCATTTGCCCTATTCTTCAGCCCCAGCTTTCCTGTCTCAGGTGCCCTCCTGGGCGAGGGCCCCAGCACCCAGCCTGGTCCCAGGGGCGCTGTGCTCCCTTCGGCTGCCCAGGCCGAGCAGAGCCGAGCGCCTTCCTTCGCTCAGCGCCTGTCTCTGCTACCACAGCGACGGTCGAGCGCTGGGAAAAGCCACCCCGAGGTCTGGAGCACGGGCAGTGCTCGCAGAATCATGGGATTTGTGCTTCCTAAGCTCTAACGAGTCTATGCGGAGCTTGTGTGAACTGAGCCTTTCCAATGCTCACATCCTGTTCAAATTTCAGAAGATTTTTCACAGGGAAGGAGAGAAAAGCACTTTCCTGACCTCAAGAATTCCCCTGCCAGATTTTAAGATCCTGCTCCAAAACAGTTTTTGCAGCTTCTTAGTGAGCTGATCATAAGGCTCTTTCCCATTTTGCTTGGTACAGTGGCTCCTCACTCCATTTCAACTTCACTCTTAAATTACACATTATTTCATTCAATCTTCTAAAAGTTCTGCTTAAAGCCAGCATCTACATAGAAACTATTACCCCCTTTGATTAAGGTCTGACAAAAACTATAAATAACTGAAAACAAGGCTTTGTGATGGAAAGAGATGCTTTGCTGCCCTTAGATCTTTCAATACATCTTGGAGGCTGGTACTGGAGTCCCACAGATTTTCACTGAACATAAATCATAAAATTTGAAGTATATTGAAGTGTATTATTTGAATATACAGAAATATTTCTCTTCAGAGTTCTTATAGCACATAAGGGATCCAGCACACCTTTGCAGCACCTCTCCTCAGTGGGAAGAAAGAGGCCGGTGATGGGGTTCACAACTAAGTAGCATCCTACCGGGCTGGCTGCAACGGGAGCACCTGCAGAAGGTCCCTGCGGCCACCTGGGTGACTCAAGGCCACACGTGGGGTCTGCAGCCCTGGCACCCAGGACAGCGCTGGGAGCGCCCTCGCCGTGCGGAAACTGGGCACGGGGGCACCCAGAAATGGAGGGGAGCGTCTGAGGTGTCATCCATAGTCTAGGGACGGAATTTTATTCAGTATGTTTTAAGCAGGCAGCTTCTTCAGGGCAGGGAGGGATTCCTCATTAAAGAATAAATATAAATTTTTTATACTTTTAAGTTTTATATATATATATATAACTTTTATGTATATATATTATATATATAAGTTACGATTTTCTCTTGACCCCAGAAGACCACAACTCATATTCTAAAAATAGGGCTTCCTTAAGTTTCTCCAGTGACTTTAAAATAGCCTGTAAATGCCTAAATAAAATAGCTTTCTCAGAAAGGGCTACTTTTAGAAAAATACTCGTTACTTCTTATTAAATTTATTATTTAATATTCTAAAGAAAATACTCCCCAGAAAAGCGCTCTCCAGTCACATCTTAGGAATATGAAAGGCACCGCAAGTTGTGCTTTTCCAGAGAATGCAGTTTACCTGTGGCGGCAAAACTATCCGGGCTCCAAAGCCGTTATGCCAGGGAGGTGAGAGCTGCTGCAATGAGCTGTGTGGGCTCTTCAGATGAACACGCGGGCCCTGAAGGAAAACCAGCGGAGCCTGGAAAGGGAGGCAGAGCTGGGCAAGCGCACCCTTGGAGCTCCCTTAAAAGCACACGAGCAGAACTGTAACCGTTGAGAAACCCCCAGGAAACACGGCAGAGGAATTTGCTTATTGCTGGCAAAGTCGCCTAAGCCATTTGTCAGCTGGCACGCGGCCTGCGAGGATCCTAACGCACCGCGGCCGTTACTCCGGGCCGTTAACGGACCGGCACGGAGCTGGGAAATGCTAGCAGTAACGAGCAGGCAATTCTTCTCTGCAAAAAATAAAATAAAACTGAAAAATAGCACACACAAAAAGCTGTTGTTTCATTAGGAGCCTTTGTTTTACAGCGCTCCCAGCAACTTTGGAGCTTAAGCCGGGCAGCAGCAGCAGCCGCAGGCACCAGGCTGCAGCCGCGCAAGGTCTGGGGGTTGTTTTCATTCAAATGGAGGCGGCCGCACTCGGCCTCCGAGCATTTGGATCTGCTTTCCTGTTATGCTTTTCCTTCGTAATAACGGCCTCTCTCTCTCTCTCTTTTTTTTTTCTCTTTTAAATACAGCAATAAAAACGGAAATTCCATAAAAGTCGTGGCCTTTTATATGAAAGTAAAGGGGGGAGGGGGAGCCACAAAGCCATATGGAAGTCAATTAACTGCTTTATTTGGTCAGCAGAAAAAAAAAAAGAGAGAGAGAGAGAGAGAAAAAAGGGCCGTGCAGTTCCAGAATTCAATTTGTTTTCATTGTCCTTATGGGGGTAACTGCTTTAAGGAGACCATATATAATGTCAGTCCCCAACCATGACTTCTTGTAATAACAAGACCATGCTCTGAGCTCGGTGGGCTGCGCTGTGGCCGGGACCAGACAGTGTCCTACAGCAAGGCAGCTCCTATACATCCTCAGCAGCAAAACCTCCGGCAGCAGCTGAGACCCCCAGAGGCTGCTCTTTGGCTGTAAGGATGTTAATGGTAGTTTACAGACTCTCACCGATGCCCTGTGCATCTCAGCACACTGTAAACACGTTTTAATCCCCTCTCTCTTCCCTTCCACCCAGTGAAGACAGCTCACATGGAGCTTGTTGGGAGACAAAATGGAAAGGGAGGATGAAGGCTGCCCTGGAGCAAGGCGCTCGCGGCAGCAGCGCCTCGGAGCCCAGCGCCAGGGGATGCTCCTGCAAACGTGTCATTCACGTTGCAAGGAGAAAGACCGCTGAAAATCACGTCTGTCCTTGGACGTAGTGAGAGGGCAAGGAAACACGCAGAAAATGGCCTTATGTTTATGGACTTTGTGGGAATAATGCACTCATTATCACCAAGCTGTTAGAAAATATTATGGCTGAGTAATTTTCATAGCCAGCAATAGTAGCTGATAAAGTCAGCTGATAAATCATGCATCAAATGCTAATTTCTAAGAAAAAGGCTAAAAATAAACATTTTTATTTTCCCAATATCCACAAACACAACATGTATAAAAAGGCAATTCTGATTTCTGAAGATCCATCAAAGCCTGGGACCTTCAACCTGATCAAACACTAAAAAATTCTAAGTTTTATTGCCCCGAAAATTGAGTAAAAGCCAATGCACTAATTCTTTCCAGTGCAGTGTCCCCAGTTTAAAGGTGATTTAGGAAAGCAACAAGTGTGATTCTCAAAAATCACTCCCAGTTACTGTTCCAGCATTGTCCTTTCTTAACCTTTCCACTTTCTGCTGCTCATTAACATTTGCAGAACTGCATGTCAGAAAAGCTATTAGTCTTTTGGGACTCAAACAATAAAATTTTATGTGCCATCACCTAACACACTGTTAATTGCTTTCAGGATAGTCTAAAAAAATAATTAATATTCACTGACACTGAGCTGTTCATTAGAAAGTTCTCTCACAAATTACAATGCATACCTCCAAACGTATGACATATAGGATAATTATATCTTGCTGTCTATAATAAATATCTAGGAGAAAAAGAAGAGTGGCAAATGTTTTATCTCAGGAAAACCATGAAAGGGAAAGGAGAAGAGAGAGCTTAAAAAGTTGTGACATGCTGTTTTATCTTACCTGCAGGGCTTAAATTGGTATTTTGGTGACAACAGTGGTAGATAATGCGTAAGATCAAGAGACAGACATAATAACATGGAACTGTATTTGATGGAAAGCCAGAGGAAGTGATAATATGAGGGATACTGTTTTGAATTACAAAGACTCATAGTCAGCTTTTTATATGGCATCTGAAGAGCTCAAAAGCACTTCACTTTTTTTTTTTTGTTCTGCACAATGAGTAAATGAAATCTGCGTTTGATTATTCTCTTTGAACAAATACTCTGTCAGGTTTTTGAAAACGGAGAAATAACTACTTCCTACAAATTTCCAAATTTTGAATCCCACAGCCATGAAATTAGCTTTAGCTCCAAATGAGCTCAGAGATAAGACTTCTGCATTGCTCTACTTTGCATAGACAATGTTGCAAGAAAGGTGAAAGTAAGAAATCATCAGAATTTGATTACTTAAGCACACTCTGCCAAACAAATTAATTACTAATACTCAAAATAGATTCACAAGCAGAAGAAATAATGCAGAAAAAGTTGCCTTGAGACATTAAATTGACTATTGTTATTTGCAAGTTATATAAGCTGATAACTGCATCTCTCACAGTCTCTAACTTCAGATACAAACACGAATGCCCACATAATAGATACTCCTTTTTAAACAGACCAGTCGCAAAAAACAGACAAGAAAGCTGGGAACTCCAGGCTTGGGATACATATTACTTCAAAAAATAGAAGACTGTGAAAATTGAAATGTTTTAAAGTTTTTTGAAGGTGGGGCAAGTATGGGAGAGTTTCAACTAGGGAAATTTCAGCCTGAACCATTTGCCAACCGAAAGGGCTACGCTAAAGCACCAGAAAAAGCTGGATTTTGCGGTGGCAAACCCTGCAACACCTAGCGCACTGTCACACAAGCACCAGAAACACTGCAGTGCTGTCACCCGCGAGCCACAGCACTGCTGCAAAACCAACCCATTGCTCAGGAAGATGCGCTGAAGGTCGACTCGGGCCTCATTCAGGGGGACTTTGGGGCTCCTTGCTGCCATGAAGCGTTTATTCCCACCGACTAGTTCCCGTTGCTGCGTCTCCACGCCTGCCAACGCCGGCGCAGCAGCAAGCCCTTCTCACAGGTGCTCGTCGCTTCCCAGGGCCATCACAGAAACTGCCGTTTTCTTGGCATGAAGGTTCCCGCAGTCCTCAACATCTGCCTAGCGAGAAACATGAGGGCATCCTCAGTAAGCCTGTAGGAGCTCTTGCTGTGCAGCTCCTAGATCCTGGGTTATAAGACCTCATTTTCCAGGTATTTCTATTCTCTAATTGGTGAAAAGAACTTTGGGAAGAAGACTGAGAAGGGCAGCTATGAGACAACAGAAATCTCTTAACCAACAGGAAAAGACCATCTGCACAGGGAAAAAAGTCTTCTTGGGAGCCAAGCCACCTGTGTGCCACTTCACTGTGCATGCTGAATTTTGACAGTCCCCACAGATTCCCATGCTGTGTGAAATCGATATGTGAAGACAAGGTTAAAACATCTCATTAAAGTACACGGTATATTCTCATCAAGCTCTCCAATTCCGCGATATAAGAAATTTACTCCCAATATACTAGTCTTTTTGAATAAATATGAAGTTGAGTGTTCGCTTTGTGAAAATACTATCATCCTTCAGTTTATACTTGCTTTCTTTAGAAACGTAATTAGATTCAAGAATACCACAGGAGATTAATACTAGGTTGCTATATTTATGTACATAAACCCAGAAAATTAGAATATGAATAATTGAAGAGACAGGTAGCTAGCTAATATATCATGCATCCATGTGTGCAAGCTGTTACTAGGATAAACTCCGTGTTTCTTTAGATTATATAGCAAATTGTCAGCTTTACAAATAGAGGTTAAACTGTAGCTTCCCGCCTGCAGGGATGAAGGAAGAAACATGAAGGCCGAAATTGCCTGATACGGCTCAGCATGACCTAGGAATTTGCTTACAGCTAATAAGAGGAAGGTCTTGCTCTACTCATCTCCCATGAGCTGTTCCTACAACGACGTTACCACCACGCAGCTTCCCCAGACGTGGGTAGCCACTGCCCACCTTGCTTGGCCTGCTCGGTTCAGCGCAGCAGAAAGGAGCCTGACAAACAGATCTGCCTCCACGCTTTCCTTCGGCCAAGCAACGATTTGCGGAGCAACCCCAAATGAAGGCCGCTTTCACCGCAAAAGCTTAGAAGTCTCCTAAAAGTCGACTTTTGTTCAATGTGGTGGAGTTTGGTTCAATGTGTAGTCAGAAGCTTCTCTTTCGAAGCATGCTGAAGCCAACAAGAATCTTTCCAGTGATTGAATGGGGGCTGGATAAGAAATAACGGTGGTGACTGCCTTTCTTTGACATTCAGAGAGAAATAGGAAAGTTACTTACTCCTCAGATACCGTGTAAGCCGCGATGTACCCACGGCACAATACTCGCTTGCTTTACATCGCAAAGCCCAGAAGGCTCAAATAATGCAAAAGCCAGGTGCATGGCACATACCCAGGCCTGCACGGTGTCAGATCTGAGTAAAACAGCCCGGCACGTACTTCATAACAAGGTTATAAAATTTGATATGAGAAGTGGTAATGGCAATCTTTAAAATCTAAAATGTATTTTGCAGATTCTTGAAATTAGTATGTTTTTCCATTAGGTGGTTTTACAGATGGACCTACCCTAAAAACAGCATTCTTGTACCACTAGGCCAACTGCTATCAGTTTTGAGGGATTCATGCCATTGGCATCAGAACTGCTAAATGATTGCTTTGACATTGTTATACCTAATTCCATATTCAGACTATATGTTTATGACAGCTCTGACTTCACCCATGGCTCATAATTCCATGAGCTTTCAAGATAACAGACCTACCAACCCTTTCTTCACCTTTATGCACTCAGAAAATGGAGCATTAAGCTTCTGCAAGGCTTCTCAACAGTTTATAACCAAAATAATCCACCCCATACTGGATATCTACATCCATTTTAAAATCTGGCCAAAGGTCTGAACACAACAAAGTAACGCCTTTATGCCTATTAATTCTTAACATCGTTTTATTGTCATGATGTACATCAACAAATTGTGTGAAGATTCCTGTGGTTAGGGCCTCTACTGTGCTTGAAAACTCAAATGGACACAGAAAAGACTGCTGGGAAAGCAAGATTTTAAGGTAATATTGTCCATTACTGGCAGTCCCAATTCCTCCTCCATAGGACAAATGTTTGGCAATGAAAATGAAAGGAATTTCAATAGTACTGAAAGGGATTCCCATAGTAAGTATGGACCAGGTCTTAGCAAAGGTATTAATTACCTGGGAACTCTTCTCTCTTCCCACTTGCAGAATATTAACAAGGTTTTAAGTTTCACTATTTTAAAAAATATTTTGTAATGGAATCAAAAAAAAAAAAAAGGATTGCCAGTGATCAGTCAGCACTGCAAAAATCATCAGGGTTTTACACAAAGACCTTGGTGGAAGTGCTGTGTTCATATTTCAATTTTAGCACTATAAACTGATTTCACTTCAGTGTTTATTTCCCTTGTTAGTCACTTTTTAGTGTGTTAAGCCAAAGCTGGTTCACGTAAGTTATTTAAGATCTTCCCAAACTGTCCAAATAAGAAAAAATAAAGTAGTATATTAATAAACACTCTTGCATAGACAAAAAAAAGGACATGAGGACCTAATGTCTCTTACAGATAAAACTTTATGATGAATCAAATAATATTTCAGAGTAGAAGGAAACAATGTTTTTTCTAAGTTTACAGATAAAATCAAATGATGTCAGAGTTATTAACTTCCAAATTGAGTTAAGAATGCCAGTTTTAAGTGTCAGAATTGAACTTGCTCAAGAAAACTTCAAAAAGTCACTTCAACATACTCCGGATCACTTTTTTGAGTGTTCCACATTTACGCCATACATATGTGCATATACTTTCTCATAGAGTTTAGAACTAAGTATCTTGCTCTGATAGTCAATACAGGTGTTCTCAGGTGGGCACAAAAAGCTTCTGGAACATTACAGCTCGGTTAATTAGAAATTACTTTTACTTTTTATCAAAAAACTCAACATCTGAAGTGGGTCCACAGCTCTTTAATGCAGAAGATTAGCCCCTGTTTTATTATACGTCTTCCTTCCACTGGCAGACTGCATCTCACCATTCCAATATTAAATCAAGACAAACACATATTTATAAACAACTGAGCCGGCACGATCTGGAAACACTGCTATAAAGATGCAAATACATTGACTAACTAGTACATGAGATCAAGGCAAGCACCCAGGACACTGGAGTTGATAAAATAATGACCTTTCTTGCATATTCTCCTTTTAACTGCCTCTAACAGCCATCAAAGGCATCTGACATCTGCAAAAAGTGGACTTTCTCTGTTTACCCAAGGCGTGCACATGCTCTTGAGGGTAGCAAGGTTCTTATGCTGTCTCCGCTAGCGGCCACTGGGAAAGCCACCCCGCGGGTCAGAGGACAGTTTAGTCTCCAGGCTTATCGCAGTCACTGGCCTCCTTGCTGTGAACTCCAGCAGGGTATTAATTAGTTCCAGTTGTAGGGAAGACTTCTGAAATACCAACATCTGCTCACATGCAAGACCACACACTTATCCCAGGCAGGCCATCACGGAGCGAGCTACTGCCGATCCCGACTGATGCTGAACTGGAGCCTCCTCTTAAGAAATAGAAGGCTCTCCGCAGTTCTCATTAGTGTGGCTTTCTACTATTTTTTCCTACTAATTCAATTTTTATTATTAATTTTCTAGTTTTCATTACTTAAGCTTTATTTGGGACTTTTTTTTTTTTTTGCCTTGAGTTGCCTTTTTAGGGGGATTTTTCTTCAAAAAAAATCTTAAGAGTATTGTTAAGCACAGCTAGGAGGATAATCAAAGCACTGGACAAATAAAAAATAATTAAACTAAGCTGCCTAAGTCAAACATAAGAATGTCTGAAAACAGTGTATTGTTACTGATAAATAGTGATAAATGGTGCTATTAAACCTGATTAGTGTACTAATACAAGCTTTAAAGCGTGGTGTTGCTTAGGAGCATTTTGACTAGGGACTGAGAGACTGCAGAAATCCATCTTTGCACCCTTTTGTCTTTGATCTGTATGCAGAAATGAATGGATGTACACACATTAGATGTACAAATGAATGCTGTCTTCAGAAACGTGATTATAAGGATCCAGGGGCAGAGATGTTCTTAAAAAAGTGCTCTTGAAGCTGCTGGAGGGGCACAGACATCTGGAGCTGGGAGCAAGTGAATTCCATCTACTAAATTCTCTAGCAAATCCTATTTCACTGAAGGATTTAACGGGCCATGGTCAAATGGCAGTATTTAGAAAGAGTTGACTTTCATTCCACAAGCACAAAAACAAGTCACATCATTGGCACAGAGGGTATAACTATGTGTTAAATTACATGATAAGTTAGAATCTAAGCGTGATCCAGTTTTGTTTTGTTGAGGCCGTCAGAATTACAAAGCTTATCTTTTCCAAGAGATTATTATTCTCTTTGCACCATGTAAAAAACATCAGCTTTTTTAAAAAGATGAGATTAAAGAAATATCCTGCTTATATAAATGCTATGTTCTTTCTCATTATTCAGAACAATTCACCACAATAAATATGCCTCAAATGGAACTCCTACCTTACGTGTAAATCCCCACTTTGTCTTGTAAAATTTTTAGAGCTCTCTCTGTTTTAGCTGACATACCCATATTTAGCTGGGTCTGAGTATTAGCTTGATTACAAAAGCACGAATTATTAATATGCATTAGCTGATATAACCTAGAACTCCATGCATTAAATTATCTTTTTTTTTTCCCTCAAGTGAACATAGCAATTAAATTCAACCCTGATAAATTGGGGTGAGGAGAAAAAGATAACGTGATTTTAAAGACTTATTAGGAAGTAAAATATCCTATTAGATAGCCTAGGCTGTTCAGATCATAGGATTTCAACTCATTAGGGCAGTGGGGTGGCCTCCAGATGAGACTGGTGCAGAGTTTCCAGGAATCACTGTTACAGAAGAGAAATCTCCTGTACCTTCCTTTTCACCTCATATCCCACTGCAGAAATCTGCTGTCCTCTCTTCCCACACCATTTCCCACCGCAAGTATTTCATGTCCTCACTGACTTTTTTTTTTTTTTTTTTGGAATAAGTTGAAGAACCAATGTCTCCTGGCCTTCTAAGCAATTATGCCACAACAGGCAACATCTACTGATACGTACAGGGAAGTTTAATTATTTGTGATCTGTGGAACACATTAGGGAAAACTTATTTTATCTACCGACAAAATCTGGACAGGGAATACCAAGAAAATGTTACTAAGCTAGTCGCTGAATTCTCCTCTGTGAGTTTAGTTAAACAGGACCCGTCAACCCCTTTGCGGGTATGAACATATCCATCATAGAGTCTCCCAGAAGCTCTTCAAGGAGCACATTCAAAGTTCTCAGGCTGAGATATAAAGAGTCCCAGCAAAGCCTGGGATCAGAGCGTTTCAAATAAAGGACATAGGCAAGTAAAAATTAGGTATTATAGCATCTAACTTCTAGCCTTCAGCTACAGAACAGAAGCCAGAAGTCTTTCTTAGACATCTACACAACATATTTAGTGCTTGGGAAAAACAGGCACCTCTGAAGAGCCATCTAATAATCCATATCAGACAGACAACTGCTTAGGGCTAAGCTACAGAAATAGCGAGCATGAATACAGAGTATGTCTGGAGCTCTGAAGACTGGGACTCAAGGTAAATGGCTCAGGAAAGCCTCTGTTTTCTCGAAGGCCTCAAAGGATTTGTGAACTCAGCAGAGTTTAGACTGTTTGGTCACAGCTGGCAGGGCCAAGAAAGGATCGCGCCTACCTCTGTACTTAAAAAAAATTTGCTTGTTCTCTCCCAGGATTTCTTTGGCCTGAAACGGACACTAAGTAAACAGGCCTTAGACTGGGCATCAAGGTTCCTTCTTCACGAAAAAAAAAAAAAAAAGATTGACTCAGTGGGATGTTCTAACCTATCTGGTCTTGTTCTTCTCCAAATTGTGTCTTATTGGCAGTGAAGTAATGCCAGCTCAGTGGAGGAAGAGCATCCCCATTTCACGTTTAGCCATAGTCTGGCGGCTTCAGCTTTATGGCATGAAGTAAGAGAGGTTAGTTTTGACTCTCCAAATAGGAGTCAGAACTTCAGGTTTTTCCTCTCAGGACACACATGTGTGATTAGAGGTGTGCTCTAATCATCAGACTCTTGTAGAAAGACCATACGGCAACTTTCATATCCTTCTATTTAAAACAGTATGTCCCATCTCCTCTCTCCTCCCCCTCCACTCCTCAGAAGTGGCTACAGGAGCCTTTTAAAGCGCCTCTGTGATAGACGCATGTGAGAATACCTTCTAATCTGGCCAAGAAGGGCGCACATATGGTGTTTTGCCCTGTTTCTAAACTCCAACCAGGCTCAGGCAGAAGGGTGACCCAGTTTGGGCCCATTACGCAGCCAGTTGGGCGCGTTTTGGAGCTACTTTGGGCATGTTCCTAGTGGACTCTAAAGTTACACTGAGACACATCTGGTAAATGTAAGGTGCCGAAAGGTTAGGTGTCAGGAGATGCTGGGCTGAAATGCTTCAATCATCCTGCTGTAGACACTTACATTCTTTACTTGATCTAGCCTGGCATGCCTCCCCATTCTCTGTGGAAAAATTCCTTGCCTGACAAAATGAACCTATCATGCTGTTTTACTAAGAACAACCTGAAGGCTGTTTCCTTATATTCACTAAAATTCTGACTTTGCTGCTCATTCATTTGCACACTTTTAATTCTCTCTCCTACCTCATTTTTCAAGCCAAATGAATCTGGGGATGTATTTATCATGAGTCTTGCTTCTATGTTCTATTTCAGCAAGGAATTAACATTTTACTTGGCCAATGGAGAGATTAAGAGGGTATTTCAATGATGAACTCTGCTAGACCACATTTTTTCACTTACGACGTCTGAAAAACAGTTTCTCAGGAACTTTTTCATTCATCTTCTTCAGAGCAGAATTCATCTGCAATCCACAAAAACTAAGAAAGCACCAGAACTAATCAACAGAATTTATTTTCTTTTCTTACAATTCCACTTAGTCTTTTAATCAAAGTGAAACTTTTGCTCGACTGCAATAGAGAATAAAATCTTACCCTATTCTTTTGTAGAATGCTGTGAACATTCCTTATCACTTATAGAGATGCATCTGTAAAACAGATTTCAGAAGGTTCATCTCTATCTAAGTCACTGTCTTTAAAGACAAAGAAGGCTCTTCCCCTTTTTGGTTGAATACAGGAACTTTGTTCAGTTTTCCCTACTGACAGAATAATAAATGAAAAACATAGCCCAAATTTGGATTCCTTAAGCTAAAGGTAATACGTATTTTAATTGGGTTCTCTAACCAGGACAAGGGAAAAATCAAAGCTGCCTAGAGACAGATTGTTAACCAGTCTCCAACAGAAGCCAAAACAGGATGGCAAGTGTATAAAAAAGGCAAGGACACATTATGCTTCTTCCATACGTACAGTCGCCAAAGCAGTTCAACAGCTCAAATACCTGTTATGTGAAAACTACCTTGTTTTGTGTATTTTGCACCTGGCCCCAGGTTCATTTGCTGCCTTTTAAGTCTTCTACTGGAAAACAAAGGGAATGGTTGTTCCCTTTCCCCAAGCCACTGGCAATCCCTCCAAGCCATTCTTGATTTCGTGGACTCCTACAATATTCTTTCACAGTCCTCTCATTTGCAGACTGAGGTTTACTGACTCATTCCTTCTGTGGCAGTCATTCCATACTTTGCTCATCTTCACTGTGCTTCTCATAAACTTCTCCATTTCTGCTACTTTTTTTTTTTTTGATGGAAAGACCAGAAGTGCACAAAGTATTCAAGGTGTATATTTAAGATGGCGTGAATTAGCACAATGGCGTGGGCAGTGAAACGACATTTTCTATTTTCTTCTCTATTGCTTTCCCAATAGATCCTAAGACTTAGTTGGCTTTTCTAGCTATTCTGAATATTGCACTGACATTTCCATGGTTTTATCTATCATAACCTAAAGGTCTTACTCCTGAGCCACAATGATAGCTTAGACTCTATAATTTTATATGTGAATTTAGAATGATTCTTCATATATGCCAGGTTTTTATATCTATCTGTGAAGAATTTCATTTGCTATTTCACTGGTCACTGTGTCTTACAATGTTTTGCAATTTTTTCAATCAGCCCATGTCTGAATAACTTTGGAGCATACATAACCTCATCAGGTCGCTTCTCATCCCTTCTTCAAGTCAGGTATGTTCCTGTTTCCAGCACCAATCCCTACAGAACTTCACTGACAACTACCATTCATTGTGCATTCCTTATCTTTTCTCCCCGTGATTTAACCAGTTACACATCATAAATATAAGAGTTCTTGTATACAACAGCTGGTTAGCTTCTTCAAATGCGTTTGGTTAGGAAGTGTGTTGAAAACCTTTCAGAAATCAAGCGAGACTCTATCAGCCAGACCTGCCTTATCTTTTCTGACCCCTCTGAAGAACTCCAGGCGGTTTGCGAGTCCAGGCTTTTAGAAAGCTGTGTTGAGTCTGCTCCAATGCATTACATTTCTGCTAATTTCCCCAGTGCTGGTGCCAGGCCCGCCGGCCCTCCCTGCAAACTTGTTTAAAACCTGCTGTGGTACCTGGCGCCCCGAGCGCCCTGGCTCCATGGGCAAGCGCGATCGCCTCCGGTTCACAGCGGGGAGCGGGGGAAGCTCCTACCATTTCATTCATACTAGGTTTCCTCCACTCAAACCTGGCTCATAAAGAACTTCTTAGGAATTCCTTACAAAGAAGGGGCCTAGCAAAGCATTTGCTACGGCAAACTCAAGATGCAGAGCATCACTTTAGCTTCTCTGCTGCGTTAGCTCCTCTAAATACTGTATATCTTGATCATGATCTTGACCTTGGTCATCTGTTGGCTATACAGACCAATGCAACTCTTTTCATCAGCATTATTATAACTCTAATTTTGCTTATTTGTGATTTTTTTTTTACTTAAACATGTTTATATCTATGTGTGTCTATGTGTGCAAATAATGGTTTTTGGTTTTTTTTCAGCAGTCAGCACTTACGCATGTTGGCTCATTTGCATCATTATCTAGCAGAATTTGACATATAATTAGGCAATATTCAGTTTGAGTAAGACCTAAAAGTTTTTCCCAGGATCAGCTGATCAGTGAGGCAGCACAGGGAGTTTTATGATCAGTCCTTATTATGCCTTGCTAGGACTTACCTTCAGTGTCATATTCAGAACCTCGGCAGGAGGATGAAGTTCACCCTCAAACTGCAAAAAGCCAACAAGTGGTAAATAGGTTTCCAAATTCCTTCCATGTTAATCATTCAAGTTACCACAATAAACTGAATTACGATTTGGAAAAAAAAAATTACAGTGCTTTTTTATCTACCGAAGGATAATGCCAAATATTTTGGCTTGGACTCAACATATCTATTTCATCAAAGAAGGAGATTTTGCAAACTTTATTACAAATAGAAACATTCTCCAGAACTTTTAATTTTACAGAATCAATTATTTTTAAATGCCTTATTTGCAACACTGTGCTTTTCTAGCGAATGGAAAACCATATTCCTGACCCTAGGCTAGGCCAAACCAAAGCAGCGTCACTGTACAAACCAACCAACATCCAAAGCTAAGTCCTCAGCAGGCCCTTTAACCAGCTACGGCACATTCCGTGCAGCAATGCAGAGCCGGGTGTTGGTGACCAGTTTGTGAAGCCCAGTTAGACTCAAAAAATGGGAAGTTAGAGTGATTAAGCACTGCTGTTTCTGTGGGGTTTGTGTTTTATGCAGTCATGCCAACAGAGCTACATGCCAACAGAAAAAAAAAAGGGAGAAGGCATGAGGAGCAGCAGACTAACTCACTGAAACCTTTGCAAATGAATTGTTAAGAGTACTTGGCATTCTCAAAACTATAGGCTTTTCAGTTTTCACTTGAATTTTGCATCACTGTTGTCTGTTTAAAACAAAATAGCAAAGACAGGCAAGATCCAAGTAGGAGATTCCAATCTGCATCCAAAGATCAAACACATTTTAAAAATATGTGGTTATTAGCAACTAGACAGCTCTGTGAAATGAAAACTGCAGTTAAGGATGGTGTGGTTATTATTTGGTATCTCTATTCCAGTATGTTTGAAATGAATATTCAAAGCTTTTCCGTTCCAAGCCTCTGATCTTCTTTTCAAGTATAGCAAGTCCTCTTCAAATCCTGAAAGAACAGCATGAATCATGTAGGATTATCCACTGGCCCATCCATTCTTTCTGCATTTTGAATCATCAGTTGAAACCTGCTCCCTTCTATCCTCAAGTCACTATCAACTTTGACTTAAAATATGAAGGGAGAAGCATGACTCAAGTTTCAGGAAATAAATAAAGGTTAACCTGATGATTGCAATTCCAGCAATATTACTGCATGAGAGTAACCAAAGGAAAAAAAATACTAGTTATTACTAGCTCTATAAGCTGAGTTTTTAAACAAAAATACTTAGAATTTCAGTGAATGCAGTTAGGATCAGAATTTGTTTCTGAGATTCACTCATCACTGAAGCAAACACACAAGCAGCCTTTGGATATAGGTGGTTCCAGTGTATAGGTTATATTCCCCTGGATATATTGCCATACTATGACCAGAGGACTATAGAGTATCAACTTTCATTATAATTCAGGTCTTTGTTTTATAAGGCGCATAATCTCTCTGAGGCTGCAAAACACAGAGTGATGCATGATACATTGTATATTTGTGAATCTTGATCACGTCTTTTAAATATCAACTTTATGGTGTTTTCAGAATAAGATTTTTTTTTAATACTTCTCAACAAATCTGAAATCTTAAATATGAGTATGCTGACAATTTCCACGTATATTTATAGTGAAAAGGAATTCAGGATTTATAGAAGAGCAGGTCTAACTTCAGCATTGCAGTGGGAAAGCCAAAAGATTATAAATCTTCACCTTAGCTTCATGGAACAGTTCAGCTTTGCATTTCTATGGGAAGCTCATTTAAACAGATGCATCTGTGTTTTTAAAACAAGACAGTATTGCTTTTCATACGAATTGTAGAGTGTAATTTCTCGTAATCTAACTGATCATCTTGTTATCTAAAAGTTAAAAACAGCCACACAGTGTATTTAGTTACCAAACATCACTATAAAGTATCCAGCCACATTCTAGAAAGATGAACTACTATAATTTCCCCTCAGGGCTACAAAAACAGATTGCACAATTTTAGTCATCAACAGCCCTTCTGTTCACATGACCCTTCCTATGAACTAGTTCAAGTTAACACGGCTCATGACGCCTTCCCATCTTCCTGTCTCCAATACTTTGAACTCTCACGGAGATTTCTGTTGTCAGACCAATGCATCGTCCAGGGAAAAGAACAGCTGCTCTTTATTTTGTTTTACTTCTCCCTTGTGCTCTGCATTTGCAGGTGGGGGAAGGAAGCAGAATAGTAGGGATAACGGCTCTTAGGCCACTTCACCTTGGTGCCGTCACTGTCAACACCGACACTTGGTCACGGAAGGAGTCATGAGCGCGACCATTCTCATTTTTTTTTTTTTTAATATTTGAAACTATAAATACAATTTAACCGGAAAACTTATAAGGTAAATATACTCGTAATGTGATTTAAAAAAAAAAAAGCCATTAATAAATCAATAGCTAACGAGCACAGATCTTGGAAAAAATAAATCCAAAATATCTGCCTCACGTAAATTTGCAGATGACCTTGCACTGTGCCTGTTACTGCACAGCAGTAATCTTCAGCTGCATTTTCTGCCACTTGCTCTGATTTATTTATCATTTGTCACCACATTTGCAAACACTTTCTAAAATGCAACCACATGTGTTATTACAATAATGATGATGATGGTTATATGGAGTTTGTATTTCTCAAGTCTCTTCTTTTCCTTTTGTCCACAAGCCAAATTCTCTCCTTGGATGTGCATGTGCTACCCTCTTTTGACTCATCGAAACTCATGTATAATCAAGAGCAGATTTGGGTTCCTTCTCTTGAAATGCTTTAAATTAAAACTTTAAACGGTCAAAGATGATTTTCTCTTTATCTCTCTGGATTATCCTCATTTCTTCTTTCTTCCCTATTTAAAAAGGAGAAATGTTTCCCAGCAAGAAAGGGTTTTGTTTTGTTTCATTTTTTCCAAAAATCTAAGATTTTTAGTAACCTTCATAGTAACCAGCGGAAGAATGACAGTTATTCCCTTCCTAATGTGGTTTGCATTAAAAACCCTCTAATAACTGATTATAACTGAATTTTATTCCTCCTCTCGCAGACATTCCACTCAGATATTTCCTAACTAAAACAGAACTCACAGGCAGGTGATATAGACATTGTCTGCACAAAATCCTGCACTCGCTTAGCTAAAATATGTCTGTTTCAAGCCAATTGAGTTAAAATCGTGCAGTCTGTGCTCACACACATATTTGGGTTTAGAGATATATTAGAGGGAACTTTGTGAGACCGGTCAGTTGGATTACAGATCCTTATTTAAAGAGTGTGGCCTAGATTGAAATTAGATCCAGAGAGAACATATTTCTAATATTAAATCCATTTTGCCCTATTGGAGAACAAAAGACAAAACTGAGGGATTGGTTGTGGAAACTTCTGTTCTCACAAAGAAAGCTGTCCATTTCTATTCCTTCTTACAAAGTTCAGAGCATTATAAAAACTATCACGTCATCTAATCCTAGAGAAGTAATGTTTGCTATAAATCTTCTCAAGTTGTTCACTGGTGGTCTTTCTATTTCACTGTTAATAATAAATCAAGCCTACCCCTTCACTTTCACTGTGCAAAGCCAACTTTCACAAGGAGGAATATTTAAGGCCCTTATCCTGTTATTTCATATATCTGGCTTTCAAGCACCTATTCCTCCACAGAGAAATTTGTTACGCTGGGGACCTTTGCAATATAGTGAGTCTGCAGGAACACGCTTTATCTTCTATAAAAACATATGTGAAAAGTATATAGCAACTTGGGGGTCATAACGTTTACAACTAAATGCAAATAAACTGATTTCTCCTGTGTATTTTGGAGGTGATATATGCGGGGGGGGTGCTTTTCTTTACCTTTGAGCTGCTCACCAAGCCTCTCTGCAGGCGAGCTGAGCGCGGAGCAGTGGTGAGAAGCAGCTCTGGGCTTGCTCTGGCAGCTGCAGCCTGCAGGGAAACTTCTCTGCTCCTGCTCTTACCCACCTCCCATCCAGCACTCTTCGTACAACCCGATTTACGTTACTCTTGTTCCTACAGGTCAAGTCTACCAAAAAAGGTATTCCCATTCACTCACTGAACAGAAACAAAGATTTATTCTTTTTCCCCCCAAATACTGTCAGAAAGTTGTTTCCATTATCCGCTGTTCCTGGCTCCACTGCACTCCACAGAAAGCGACTGATGGATGTTGCCCTCCCGAGCAGCCCGGCTAGGGCGCTCGGCAAGCGACCGCGGGGCCCTGCAGTTACACTGAGAGGAATTAAAAGCTCAAAACGCAGCTCCGTGTTTCTTGGTGCAAGTGCAACGTCGAGGCACAGCACCCCCCTTCGAAGCAACACCTAGACGTGTCCTCCTTGTGTCGTGCCTTGAAAGAAAGAGCAAGTAGTGCTGCGTGTTGAAGTCACTGCTCTCGGTCTCTCATTAGATGTGTTTGGAGTCTGGCCAAAGAATTAAGCCCCTCGGGGCTTAGGCAAATCCCTGAAAGTCCCAACAAGAAAACAGGGACACCACTATTCCGTTCAGCCAGGAGGGAACAGATTCTGGGTATCGACAGTTGTGTAATTTTTCACTTATGTAAATCTTGGAGCAAAACCGCTCAATACGCTTCCAGCATGTAAAGGAGGGAGGTGAGGCAGTTCGGATTTGCTCTCCTAGATCCTGGATGGGAGCTGCAATTTGTGATCTCACTGCCACTCTGTTGCCTTTCAGGTTTAACTAATTTGTTCTTTGCTTCTACTACTATGCTGCTTTCAGAGCGGTCCTCTGAAGACCAAGCCCTCTATTAAAAGGATTATCACCTCACACAGATGGCGAATGCCCAGAGACCTTTCCTTTACCTTATGTCTGCTTCCACTTCCTTTATGTCAAGATAGATCACCTCACATTTACATAACACACCAAAAATCATTGTCCCGCCGGCCCGTAACAGGGCCACCGTTAATGAGAGCTCCAACAGCAGAGTCCTCGATTCACATCCAGCTTCTGCTCAGAACTGGGAGCTTAAATCTGGAATGTTGCTCAGTTTTCGCATTAGCCTTGCTTTAACAACCATGCACCTAGCTCTGAAAAACCCAGTCGCCCTTTTCCACTGCGCATATAGAATATTTTGTTCCTCAATATTAAATCCCACTCCAAAAAGTTCAATTTTTCCTAATTTGGCAACATCTTTCCACATTCAGATCAAAACGTATTGCAATCTTCACTCCGTTCTGTTCCAAAATATCATTTAAAATATGTTCCTCAGAGCCATTAAAGGAGCTTTCCTTCAGTTGTCCCACTTCATCTCTTGCCAATCTACATAGTCCATAACCAGCAGATGTCTTTCTTTTCCAACACCTCTGTGTCTTGCCTCTGAATGGGATTAATTCCTCTTCCATAGTGTCTCTACCGCCTCCTGGAAAATGCCTTCTGCACTTGACTGACTGTAACCTTTCCAGCTCCTCTTCAAGACTTCTCTCCCTTTCCGTGATTCCTCTTCAAGCTGCTAATAAAGTTAGCTAGATCCTGCACTCCAGTTCTCACACTAGGCCTTTCCATTATTTTTACCGCCAAACAAACACATGCACGCAAAACTCATGCTGATAAATATTTTAATGGTATTTCCTTTCAAAGTCCACATTCCTTATATTTCCACAGATTTAGAGACACCTATTATATGGTGGTTCTGAACTCTTTCACACTTGCAAGGGTTACATTTTTGAGCGATAACCATTCATTTGTGTAAGGTATTTGTCAGGCCGAATCTGCCGGGGACCAAGAGTGGAATAGACTGTTTCAATTAGCCGGATGAAACATGGCCCCAGCCAACCAACACGTCCAGAAGCCTCCAAACAAACTCCATCAGAGAAAGCCGGCGCAAGCCAAAGTCCACATTACTCTCTCGTGCATATTTGAAACGAACGCCAAGAGTCCATACCTCTCCCATCAAGGCCAGCACGCTAGGGAAACAGCAAGGCTTTCCGGGAGTCAGAAGCACGCGTTCCCCTCCAAAGTGCTCGTCCCTGAACGTCCCTCAGCCTCCCTCCTTGCCCAGGAGCCCCCGCAAGGTGGGAGCGGAGAAGCGCGAGGCCGGTGCCGGCGGTGGAGAAGACGGTGGCGCCGAGCTCAGCTGGGCAGCACCTCCAGCAGGTGCCGGGAGGAGGCGAGGGAGCCAAGGAAGACGTAAAACCAGAGAGACGAGCGAGAGCTGGCTGAGCCCAGCAGAGCAGAGAGGTTGTTTACAGCCAGACTGTCAGCAAGCAGCCATCAGGCAAATGAAAAGAGAAACCTGGAGAAGAGCGAGAGAAGATGGGCCAAACGCCGGCCAGATGATACTCAAAAACAATATTAGCAAAAATAATGATTTTGTCTTTGGAGATAGCTCAACTTGATGAAGCAACACGAGTTCAGAAGGATTATTCAGTTCATAAATCTGCTTAGCAGCTCTCATAAAATGAGTAATAATAAAGGGAGAAAAAATGTGATTAGCCCAGGAAATTTCTGACCTGTTCTTAATGACCAAAAATTATTATCTTTGCATTTCTCAAACAAAAACACACACCTATTTTTCATTCTGTTGCTAATTCTGTAACTAATTTAAAAGAGAAAAATCAAGTCACTCAGCTGAAACATTTCTTTCTTTCCAAATACATTTTTCCTTCTCCTTTGAAACAGCAGCTTCTTTCTTTTAATACAGCGTTTAAAATTCTTATAGATAGATAGATATATAGACAGATAGATGGATAGATAGATTCCTACACATTTTTATGACTGTATTACTGAAAATTCTGCCTTAATTTCTGAGGCCTCATACAGGATCCTATTTCCAGTCTGATGCATACTTTTTGGCACTTATGGGTGGCAACTGTTATATCTTTTCATAGGGTTGACTCCTGAGGGTTTGCAAGTATGAGGAATATATCTTCAGTCTGTTTCCTAAAAGACCTTCTCTGGTCAATCATTAATATATTGCAAGAAATGTCAATATGTCTATTGATATATAAAATACACACGTCATTCTAGGAAAAAAAAAAAAAGCCACACATAGGTTTCATCATTTAGCTTGGCAGACAGGTAAATCAGCACAGACAGAACTAAAATGTGTGACCCTTTAGAGCTGTTCTTCCAGCTCCTGTTCTGTGAAAACTTTCAGTATTCAGTATTCTGCATCATCAATAAAGTCCCTTTCCTATTTAATAAGAATTCCCTCTCCAGAGGCTTTTTTTTCTTTTTTTTTCTGGTAAAATTATAATGCTTTATTTTCAAATGAAGGACCTGAACTGGAACTGATTAACAGATGATCTTCAAATGATTCCAAACAAATATAGGGAATAACGCTAGTAATTTAAAGCCTACCCACCGTACTCTCAAAAAGCAGAGCTTCCTTCGGGGACATAAATACAATCATAAGAAGCCGCTCATATTTATATTTGCTGTTTTTATTTTTATTCGGAGGTTATTGAGTCTTCGCCTAAGGAATGCTTTAAATTGATATAAACTGACAACTGTTTGAAAAGTCCCTACTCCCACTGCCTGCTCCTGCCTTCAGCTCCTCTTACAGCAGTCTGCAAACTGCATCAGAGAGCAGATACAGATTAAGTCATATATTTTATTTAGCTCCTAGTATAAGTTTATGTTTTTTTTATCTGGTTAGCTACACGGCTACCCAAATGCTTGTGCCAGCACAAGGACAGAGAGTGTCAGGGCTGACAACGGGGTTTAGGGCCTGTGAGAGCAGATCTGGCAGCTCATCATGACCCACAAATACAGGTGGAGCAGCACTATTCACTGCACAGGGCTTCAGTAAAAAATTAAAGAGATGGGTGGATGTTAGGTAGCCTTTAAGGGCCGTTTGGGTTGTAAGCTGGTCATGAAACCGTTTTGCCAGTGGGCGCATTTGAAATGAGAGGTTATTAAAAGCAAGTCTATTTGAATTCCAGCAATAAAAATATGTTGATCTTTCCTGATAGATTTCACTGCACACTCTATATATCCAGTAGGATCTGGTGGTTAAAAGCTGCAATAGGCCACGAAGCTTCAGTGCTTGCCAGAGAATTTCCTAGAGTTATATCTATGAAAGCATTTTACTCAATCCCCAGTAGGTTTCTCAAAAAGACCCTGACGCTTTGCTCTTTCTAAAGGGTTAGGGTATGTTTAGGGTAGCTCTTACACCAAAGTTTTAATCTTTGCTCCCTAATTTTCAGGCTGACTGAAGAAAACCTGCTTTCAGAAGGATTTGTAGGGTACAAAGCACATGGGGAGGAAAAAGATTTTGGAAGTTGTTTGACTATCTTCTCAGGCACTGGCCTAGTCTTGCTGAACTCAAAGGGGCCTTCCAGTCTCAGAAACAAGATCAGGCCTCAGCGGTTTGCTGCAGGAGACCTGTTGGTCCAAACGTTCTCAGGAGAGCAGAGGAGGCCAGTCTGTGAGCATCCTTCGTGCCCAGAACGGCAGCGTGCGCAGGCGGCACAGGGACAAGGAGGAAACGCCAGGGGACGGAGCGGTCAAACCCACGCGTTCCTCAGCTGCTGCACCTTAACACCCAGCACCGCGACAAACAAGAACAGGAAACTGAGCATATCCAGTTGCTGCATGTGACACCATCTGTTTCACCTGCCCATGCAGGGAGATCAAGACCAAAGTTATCCAAGAAGAGAAGACTGCTCACATTGCAGTATCTGTTGTGCCAGAAACACAGCTGAAATAAGGCGACTTCGGGATTTCTGACTATGCTTCCCTGCGTCCCCTTCGATATCTGAGTTTCATCATGTCTATGCTGCACCAGGGTTTAAGATTTGGTGAAATGGTAAATGGTTCTGCAAGGGTCAGTGTCATATGTTACCCTGTTTAACTTTTTCTGCAATATCACTAAGTTATATATATACATATATATATATATAATAGTCATTGCTGCAATGTGAATGAAGAGCAAGTATTGGTGAATGGTCAGTAACGCAAGGAAAAGAGTGGAGGGAATTCAGGAAGCAGCCACATGAGTGATCTCAAGTCTGGAGAAAATGCTTTACAGTTACAAGATGCAGGGAGAACAATCTGTTTTCAATCAAGCAGCAACCCCAAAAGTGACTCAGTTGTGACTGTACCTCTCAAAGCAGAAAGTCCCAGCACTGCCAGGCTGTCTAATCTGCCAGAGAGAGGAAAAAGCAGGATCAAACACAGGAACTGAAGACACTGAGACAAGCTACCAAGGGAAGTGGTTCATTTTTCCTAAAGTTGTTGAATTTCAAAAGACTGTGTGATTACTTTAGACTATATGACATAATTAGGCAAGAATTACCGGGCTCAGTAGAGTAGTGACTGCAAATGGCCTACAATATAAGGAACAGGCAAATAATCTAATGGACTCATTCAATGTTGTATTCTCATACTTTCCTACACCGCTGAAACATATTTGTAAATGCCTAACAAATGTCTCTGATTAGCAATAATTATCAGACCTTTTCATCTACCAGATGTGCTAACATGAACCCTTCTCCCTGTTCGTGTGTTTTTCTAGTAGAAACTATTCTCCCCTCCCTCCTCTCCGCAATTCTGCACCTTTCAGATTCAGGGATGCTACTTCCTCTCCGCTAAGACTAATCAGCTCTAAAAGATGTGCTTTTGCCATTTGTCATTAATATTCATTTTCTGTATATAACTGCAATATACATATACACATACAAACATATACACATTATATAATACATACATATATATGTACATAGTGTTAATGTATGAACATTATATCTGTATGTTACTGGTTGTATTAATGCACGGTGTATACCAGTCACTGGGTAGTAACTTCAGTATGTAGATATTTAAATTCTTTTTCTTTATATTCTACAAATCTACACACTGTTTTTGTAATTGCAACTTACTGAGGATAGATACCCAAATTCAGGATTTCATATATTTCCCACCTCCCAGTTCTGGAATGTATAAAGTCAAAGGAGAATACCTTCCTTTTCAGTTGAAGTGTGGCTGCTTAACAACAACAACAACAAAAATTAAAGATGCATGAAGTTGAAAAGCTGCTTTATTGATCTAAGAGTAAATCCTTTGCATAAGGCTGACGAAATGAGGACAGCCATACCACTAGACTGAAGCCTGAGCACAGCAGCCTGCTTTCCCAGACAGCATGGTCATGCTCTTTGTCACACGCAGTGATGTCTCATGCTGCCTTTCAGGACACGTCTTCAGAAAGGCTGCTTTCGGGTAGGTGACCCAGCCAGCCTGTGCTCCCAGATCTGCGCCAGCTTCCCCAGAGGCTCTCCCTAGGGGCCAGACCAAAACAGGAAAAGCAGCCGGCACCTTCCCCAAGGCCTCGTGGATCTCCCGCTGCGCAGGGAGCCAGGCTGGAGGTGCCCAAGCAGCCCCTTCAGCTCGCGGCCCTTGGCCCGCAGGGAGGAGAACCTGAACTACGGCTCCATCCGAGGCTCCCGCTGGCAGCAGGGACTACGGGCCCTTCTCCTTTGCCGTGACTGCAGTCTCTGTGAGCCTTTCAACCTCCCTTCCGATCAAAGGGAAGACATGCAAAAATCGCCAGCAAGAAAGCTTTATTCCTGGGCTCAGGAAAGGGTGATGACTTGGCTCAGAAGTCCCTCACGCAGGACTGTGGGTTATGAAGCTTCTCCTATCGGCAGTACCTTGCCGGTGAAGGCCGGAGCCTCCAAGAAGCCAGGAGCTTTTCCAGAGTGTCCTCCAGGAGCTGGAGCCCTGCATTTCCCAGCATATAGACCCAAGTGTGACGGGTACAAAGACATGTCCCAACACCCCCCCATAAGCCTAAAGGGGAGACTATGCGCAGACGCTTGCGGCAGGGTAGTAAGCTGAATCATAGCCTCGGAGCACATAGCTTGACAGGAAAGGAAATTAATCCATCTGTTTGATAGACTGAAGTCACCGAGAGAGGTAAAACCACAGGAACAAGCATTAAAAAAAGGATGACATGACTTGCTTCAGCAGTATTTGGGATGCCATAAGGAATATGTGTGGCTAACAGGAGTTTGCGTTGATCTAAAGATCATGCCCCTACTACTGATAAAGAATGCCTAGAAATCAAAATTTTTAGAGTTAAGCCCCGCAGAAATGCATTAAATTACAAGTTTAACTGTCACAGTCTAACAGAGGGAATGAGTTATAAAGAAACAGTGTGAAGATGGTATCCAAATACTTACAAGGAAACAATTCCTCTTACAAAGCAGGGCAGAAAGTTTACTACGAAAATCAGACTGCAAGGTAATTCCATCTCCTGGGTGCACCTATACAAAGTGTCCTTATCCTCAAGTCCATTAAGATTTTGCATAGTGTCAAATGCAGGTTTTTTATTTTTTTAAAAAAAAATGCTTAAAAAAATGATAAGGATTCGAAATACAGAGCCACCCACACCAGACAATACTGCCAAATCACCTTCCAAACACTTTCTTTTTATCAGTGTGCTAATTTCTCCCTGCAGCCTGCAAGCAAAAGCTCACGGCTGACCAGATGGCAACTGTGAGTATCATCTTTCCCCGTGCAGGAATTCCAGGCCAGGAAGCACGAGTCTGATGCCGGAGCGAGGCGAGGATACCTGCCAGCCGCCGCAGCGCCGCTGCTGCGCACATGTGCAGCTTGAAAGGACCGCTCCGAATACCCGCTATAAATAAATTCCATCAGGGCCAGCTGGTTTCATTGGAACGAAACGCCACGAGGCCACTGGGGCGTTCAGGTCCCTGCCCGCTGGCAGAGCGCTGAGGACCACGCTCTGTCCTTGCACATGGCTGGCTCCCACGCGCAGCTAAACTGACCCAAAGCGATGCCCGGTGGGAATTTTGCCCCAGTTCCTTTCTACTTTAATGAAGGCCCCTCTGGAGTCCTTGCAAAAATACCTTTGGAACTTGGTTACTGCCTGGAGCGGAGGCTCTGATGCTGTCCCCGGGGCCTGGTGAAGCCAAAGCAAGGGGAGCCCTTTAGGCTTGGGAGCAAAAATCCGGGACCGTGACATTAAGCCGAAGGTAAAGACTTTTTGTGCTTATGTTGGAAGGAAAGATGCACACAAGGCGTGACCATGGGAGAGCAAAGAAGGGCAAATCCTGCTCCTTGGATTAGCTACATATTGGTCCTGCCTTAATGTAGATGAACATGTAGGGTCTTTCAGGGGTAAAGACTCCAGGCTGCCGAATGCAGGCCTTATTTTTAGGGATGCTTTCAACGATTTGCTATCAATGTGACTGAGCAGGATCTTTATTCATTTATTTATGCTTTTCCCAGTAAGTCATCAAAATGGGGCAACTATAGGGAAGGTATTTTTAAAGCACGTTTTCAACCTTACAGCTGAATGTCTTTATTTTAGGTGGTTTCATAATATTGTCTTTCTATCTTGTTCTAAGTGTTAATTGTTTTCAGTTCAATAATTTCGTTTCCTTCCGTAGACAATGCAACTCTCTCTGTGCCAAAGGCGCCTTTAAAAGTGTCCTCAGATGCTGCCTGCAGCCAGCCAGGAGCATCTTGTATTTTTTAAGTCAAGAGAATTTGTATTCTTTCGCCCAAAAAAAGGAAAACTCAAAGGCTCTCAATTCTGTGGAAATGAGCCAAAGGTAAAGAATATCTAATACAGTAAGATTTATTACCTTAACAGAATTAACACCTAAGACCCATTGAGTAGTGTACAAGGGCTATAGCTGTGGATGTGCTGGTAAGCAAAGAGGCAGGAGCAGTCCTGGTAACTCGCAGTTTTTCAGACTAAAAGCAGCTTTCCTTCAAGACCCTCTGGAGATAGCTTTCAACATGAACTATTTTTTTATTATTATTTTGATGAAAGAGGAAAATTAAAAGTAAAATGAAAAATAAAATTCACATGCAGATGAACAATCCATAACTTTTGCAGGGAGTGGACAAACCACCTAACATTTCTGGGATGGACTTTTCCATTTTTCTGTCTCCTGTATGTCTCTTCCTCTATCTTGAGGCACAGAATCCTTATGATTACTAAAGCCTGGTGCGAGAAGGCTCTGAATATTATTTACTAATCTGTCATGTTTGGCTCTACCCTCCAGAAGCTTGTTTAACATGCAGTGGTTTTAAAAGGGACAATTCCCTTGGCATTATCACAGTCTTACAAGATCATAGTAATCACTTTGTTTTAACAAACGGAAAAAACATTCCGGATAAAAATAAAAACCTACTCAGTATGTAAACAAGCTGCTAATCCAAAAATTACAAACCTCGTTACATATGCATGCACAAGGTTAAAAAAAAAAAAAAGGCCTGCAGTTAGCAATCAGATCTGAAAAGAAATATTTACCTTCCTGAGGAATAAAAGAAAAAAAAACAAAAATCCCAATGCATGTCTTTAGTGTAGTCTATTAATTTACTATGCGCTAGTATAAAAAGCAAAGGAAATAGGATATAGCCTCTGTGTTCTTGAATTTACTTCCTTCCATTGTAGCATGTTCTTACTTTAAGTGGGATTACCCTGGTCTTAAAATGAATTTAAAAATTGACGCTTGTTCTCTTTTTTCCTTCTCCCAAACATAAAAACAAGCCAACCTAAACACACTCAAATTACTCAGCAGACTGAGCAGAGCCTGGTCATACTGCAGTTCCCAACCTCTTTCACCAGTGGTAGAGACCTTATTTTGTCAATACAGACGCAAGAACAGTTTTTCCCTGATGCATCTGACCCAAATGACAGTGATTGAAGGAAGCATCCTGGATGGGCCTTTATCTTTACCACAAAAACTGTAAATAATTGCACTAGAACATAAAAGTCTTCTTTGGCCAAAAGCACCGTTGAGAAATGAGCTAACAGCTGCACATTTTTACTTGCTGAACATGAAATGAACCCAACATTGAGTCTAATAGGAGGGAATCAATGGACTGTTGCCTTGCTCCATACTCCTCCAAAGACTTTTGAACTGGAACAGAATTCATTTTAATGAGCATCCAACATCTGGAGAAGCCCCTTAAGAGTTGCAGAAAGCCAAGTTTGAAAAAAAAAAAAAGCAAGAATACCAAATCTCTACTGAGAAAACACCAGAAAGAGAGGAAAAAAAAAACTTCAATTCATATAAATATGTTTTGATATTAAGAGTGAATTACTTTGTGATTCGCAGTAAAAGAGATTTACTTTAAAACAATTTACTTCTAAACAACGGGTCCACCCATAATTCATAATAAATTTCTGGAGCACGTCCAAGCAGCAATTTTTCTAACGGCTCAGAGGAGTGGAGCTTTGCCCTGCTCTGTGCGAGCACAACCCTACCTTCTGACAGAGCAGTAAACAGCCGCGAGGAAAAACACTTCAAATCTCCAGAGGGCTTTTCTTGCTGCGTCCTTTCTGCTTCCCGCTCAGTTTTCAAAAATTGGCTGCAGTGCTTTTCTGTCTGGAAAGTTAAAGGAACAGAGAGCTTCTGCAACTGTATTTTACTGGTGCTATTGCTTATGCAGCAGGTGGCTAATGTACCAAGAGTTCGAGTTAGACAGTCTCGGGGCACTTGCAGACATCCACAGCCCTTTTTAACTCATAGGTAGATAGACAGACATCTGTGTCATATGTATATATATCACACTATATTTTATATATATACATACATATGCACACACGCACGTATATGAGACTTTTGGCCTCAATCCACCAGCAATTTAAATAAGGCCCCAAAAGCTAGGAAGACTGGATCTATTATTTTACCTTCGCGGCAAGCGCGGGTCTCAGAGCGCGCAGCGAACGCTGTCTGAAGGATGCTGCTCGGGGAAAGGGCCGCTGGCAACGCTCCACAGACCCCTCATCGTTATCATCCAGACCTTGTCTTCACCACTGTGGCCTGAAGAAGAACCAGCCGTCCGCTCCAATGATCTTTTGATTTTTTGATGGCTGAAGGGCCTGATTATGATGAAATACTGAGAGGATCCCGTCTGCATTTTCTTTTCCTCTTTGGAATTAAGAATAAATAAACAGATAGTGACAGATAGATAGACAAACATATAAATAGGAGAAAGGTTGCGGGGAAGATAAATAAGATTTTCTGAAGAGTTTTCCTTTTCTGCTTGCTATGATTTTAATAAACTGTGACCCCATTAAAACCACCACTCCATACACTTTTGTAATCAGTTCCCTTTTTTGTAATTGTGCCAGTGTTGTATCCACTGTATATGAACCCATGCCAGATAAATACGGCTATGCTTTGAGAAGCACTATTTTTCAAAGCTTTACCCTGAACTCTCTGGCTCAAGTCTGCAAATTTGAGGGACAAATGTCTCTGAAAAGAGCGGTCTGCAGCCCTTTCCAACCCCTCGCTCCTACATGACTCTTCTGCAGTTGTACAAAGGCCAACAAACATCAAATGAGACATGTCGAGCGAAGCCAAATAATTCAGACTAAACTGATCAAGTTTACCCACTCAGTGCAAGATGTTTCCAGTTCATAAGATCTTTTTTCTTTTGTAGGCTAATTAAAACAGCTTGACTAAGACTTACTGAAATATTATGTTCCTTGCCACTCAAAAACTGTATGAGCCAACGCCAGCACTCCTCCCTGTTTGCTTTTAAAGCCATATGCACAAGTTTTAAACCTGCTTAAGGTATCCACAGCTGCTTCCAATATTTGGACCGTTAAATTCTCTTCTTCCTCCCTAACTGAATTTCTCCGGAGTCTGCCAAATAGTTAATTTTGTTTTGTTTTTTTGGCCTCTTGCATAATGCCGCCCTATTCAAACGCAGGAACTGTGTGACTGCACCACTATGACTTCTATTTCTAAGTTCAAAATCCAATGGTTGCCCCAGGAAAGCTTCTCTTTGCCTGTCTAGCTAAGCAATGTTATTTTCAGGATTGCATTATGTAAAACCTTTGCCATGTGTAGGCAGAATAACGAATACTCAAAAACTGTTTATCTAGGTTTGAAAAGCCAAAAATAAAACCCCTATTTGGCTTTTTGGGTTCATTCTGGTGAACAGAAGATATAAATCAAGCAGATTTGTCTAATCTTTTTTTTTCTGCCTCACTTGTCCTGTCTGGGTTTCAGGCTCCTTAAGGAATTGGCTATTGATTTGGACATATATAAAAGATAGAATGAGGCTTCCAGGTTAACATTATAAACTTTGCAGATAAGAATTTTCTCTTGTTACGGGCCTGGAAAATATTCTACTTTCCATGAGCCAGATACTTTCTTAACTTTTATGAAGTCTAGCCACATTTGGTGCGTGAGTTATACCTCAACAAAGGCAAAGACCTTCAAGATTCACACCAGAAATAAAAATACATAAATACATATTTCCATGAAACCCAATAAATAGCAGTCTTATAACAAATTATCTGAGAGGAAAGTAGAAAGAAACCAAACTGTAAAAGCCATAGAGATTATGTATATGAATAATATATATTCATACGGTTATACAGATACATACACTTCTCCATATATAGTATGGATACTGTGTACTGACTGCCTACTGATGAGGGGGAAGAAAAACAGAGCATTTTTTTCTCCTTAACACACAGACTACTCTGACACTAGGTTTTAAATTGATTTCCTGACACATTAAGATCATGGTATTATATTGCATTCATGCACATACCTAATAGCTTTTGCACGTGCTGGCTAATCTGAATCAAATCTGAGAGAAAGCTAAAGGTCTCAAAGATTTTAAATTTTGACCTCCATGGACAATACGTTTTATAAAAAAGAAGTATTATTGGAGAGACTATGACAGTGGAATAACACAGATGAGGAATGGGGAAAATGTTCCCAAATTCTAGCTACCTTTAGCAACCACAGAAATGCTTCATAAGCTTTGTAAAACCTCAAGCTCCTCCTGGCTTAAGTATCCTCAGATAAGATAGTGTTTAGCTGAAACTGCATTTTAAACATGTACATTAAAACCATATTCTCTTATTACTGCTTTTAAAATAGAACAGGGCTGATGTTGCTACCGCCATTATTCCAAATGGAGTCAGCACATAGGTACTGGCCAGGTACCATCTGGGAAATTAACGGCAAATTAAAGAAACTAGTGACTATTTTTTGTAAATTTTGGTAATTTTTTCATGGTACATTTTGGAGGAGAGCCTTTGCTGTGAGTTTTTAAGAAACACGGAGGATGAGCAGCTGCAGCACAAGAGATTGCACTTCCCTGTTTAATTAGATCCTGACTCTGAACACCAGTAAGATGGAAAGGGTGGGCTCCCTCTCCTATGTACATTCATAAAAATGCCTCAAATCCAGGATGTGCTGCTACAACAGCAGGACAAACAAGGCACAGGAAAAGGTGATTAAGCTGCCCCATGTGCTCGGGAGAGCACCCAGCCAATTCCATCCTTCACTCGGGATGAGGTGGATTGCTGTATTTTAATCCAGTTACTGCAGCCCGAGGTAAGGGATGTCGTTGGAGCTGCTGTGTCCAGGGATCACGTGCCTGATGTTGTGCACTGCGAGCTGGGACGCAGAGCTCAGGGCTCAGGAGCCGGGGTCCGGCGTTGTCCTTCAGGAAGGACGTGCTGGCTGTAAAAGGAAAGTGTCTCGTGGTGATTCACACGCATCTGGGTAGGTGAACACTGCGTCACGAGGAGATCGAGGCCAAAGGAACTTGGCCTCCTTTTCTGCTTTCTCCACTTCTTCCCTCTGGAGGAGCTGGGAAGAAAAGCCCCCTTTAAACGACAAAAGTAAAATTGTTGGCCGCCGTGCCCACGAAGTGAATGGGGCGACTGTGGCGTTTGTGCGGGGAGGAGCAGGCCGGGCCGGCTGCGCCGCGGCCGCCTCAATGTGCACTTTGTTCCGGGTCGGGCCTGCCCGCCGGAGCGCTGCCCAGACCCCGGCGGGCGTGCGCCGGCGAGCGGGGCAGCTGGGAGGCAGCTTTTGTCCCGAGCATCCTTCCCCGAATGCCGGGCACGTCCCGGCCCTCGGCCCTGGGCTCCGGGGGACACAGGGCTCTCAGAGGCGGCCCAGCTGCACGCGCGGCCCCGCTGTGGGCCTGGCGGCGGCTGCCCCGCTCCGCGCTCCCCTCTGAGGGCTCTGCGCTGCTCTGCTGCCGCCGTGTCTGCCCAGAAGTGAGGTTACAGGCCACAGCAAGGCCAAGAGAAGTGCAGTATTTAAATATTTGGGCAGTAATATCAACAGAGATAGAAAATTCTGCTCATCCCTGAGCGGCTCCCCTCTCTCCTCTCTTACTTTCAGCTTTCTTTCTTACAACACAGTTTCTTCAGAGCAGACCTCGCTCTCCCTTTCCTTTGGCATTTAGCATCACCAGGCCCTGCTCCTCATCTGAGTGCTCGCACTTAGCAGCTGGCAAGTTGTAGGAGCAGCAGAAAATGTACGATTTGCTAATTTAACAGTTGTCTACACTAGGTCACATTTCTGCATGAGACATTGTCACATTTAAAGCTAGAAAATATTCCTTGAAAGAGGTCCTTTAACCTTAAAGAGGTGGTTTAGAAGAACCATAATGTAAAGCCCCTCAAAGGTATGATAAAAGAATATTTAACTCAATAAAATAAGACCTTCTAAGAATAAGCCATGATGCATAATAGCTGTAGCACAATTGTCATGGTGGACTGAGGAGCAAAAACATCACGGGCTTGACACAAGTATCCAGCTCTGGTGGACGTGGAAAAAGCACAGAGTTCAGCTTGCTCCGATTCCAACAGAGCTTATGTGCTCTTAAGAAATCCTAAGAGGTGCTGCATCTCAAGGGTGACAGGCCAAGGAAAGCTATTTAAACTACTGATATTACCAAATCTGATACATGATTCCCTTAGAATCGCAGCAGATTCTTTGGGCACATAAGATTATTTCAGATTCAACTGTTCAGTAACAGTTTGATTGAATGGGAGTGTTAATAATCCTTGAAAGACAGAGAGAGAGAGATGCAGAATGAGCTGCTCCAAGTATAATGTCTAAGAGCAAAGGCCCAGATTTATTGCTCCTAACCGTAGGTACGATCTTGGGAACTGAACTGCCACACATTCTCCCAGGACATGACCAAGAGAAAGGAACATCCTGGGAGTGATTCAAGTTTGGGGACATCTTTGGAGGTGCCCCTCTCTCTGCTAGCTGTGTGAAAGATAGTGTGCTATTGTGAAAAATGCCCAGACCATCTCCTTGGTGGGGTGAACCAATGTGATTTCATTACACTCAGATTTAGAAAGTGCTTGTCTCAGAGGAAATATGCCAACCAGGAGGATGGGAAGAAAAAGAAGACAAAGCCTCTAAAAGAAATTACCCTCTATCTCCCTATATATATATATGTAAATAAAAGATTGGGATGAAGATTCTTATACTCAAATAAGGAACCTCTCAGTCTCAATTCTTAGATGTTCCAACTCGAAAGTGTTGGAAGGGCATTCATTGCTGTGAAAGTAGGCTGAACTTTGTAAGGATATTAAACACAGATGCACAAAATTGGTTATCCCTTTGATAGGTCTACTTCCCATAAGGCAGGATCAGTGACACCAAATTTTGTACGGCAGGCATCTAGCCCCCTTCTGCCCTGTTTGCAGGATACTCTTCTAATTCACCTGAAACTTTCTCTTGGACTGGTGCAATATGCTAAAGCTGCCCTCATGGGGCTGCCAGCCCAAACTGTGAAGAGCAGCAACTAAATTGTTATCTTTGGCACACATCGGCTCTGCATAGACACAGCGGGTTGCAAATACCCACTGGCTAAAACAGCAGTCACAAAGTTCAAAGTGAAAATCAGTCCACAGGTCCAAGCGCTTTCCAGCCATCTTCAGTTCATGACCCTTTGCCAACGCGGCGCGCGGCTCAAGAGAGCACTTACCTCACTGAGATGAGAGAGGCCACATCTTATGGACACCGCCCCTTGCAGGAGACTTGTCCCATTTGGTTAACCCTGCAGATAGCCCTGGCACTTGCTACTCACCCCCCTGAAATTTTCGGTTTAAACAACATCTACCCTCCCTTACTGCTGTCCTCCTGTATAAGCAACGGTTGTAGCTGTGCGAGGGATGTCATTCAGTTCCTAACGGAAGGAAAGAAACAGATGTGGAGAACACGGTGATCCTCGAGACAAGGTTTTCTCTCATGATGTTTGGAAAACTACACAAAAGTAAGAGCACATTTTATTAAACATCCCATTTTTAATAAAGGCTGAATTACTTGTTTTCAGATCTTGGTTCTTTAAATATGTGAACATTTCTGGACCAGCATCACCATCCTCTTTAGAGAAGCTGTGACAGCAAATGGAGAAGGGGGGGAAGTCTCACCCTGGCAGCTGAACACAGGTGCTGCACAAAGCCACACTGAGCTGCTGTGCTGACACTGCAAACGGGAACTTTCAGTTTATGTGCAAATACATTGATTTCCCACCTGCTTGTTTATCATTTCTCCTTGCCTGTACTTATAATGCTTACGTGTGTATACATACCATTAGACTGACAGATATTCAGTTATCTAATGTATCATAACAGTCATGGGTAATGATCCATTTCACTATTTTTACTATCTCTGTGGCACAGAGCAGAAATACAGCTCTAAGAAGATATCAAAGCAAAATATTTCACGTTCACCAAGACATCTCAGTTTCCGGTGCAAGTGGCTCATTTCAGTTTTATTTTTTGCATGCTCATCACTCCACCACTTTTCGGGTACTTTTTGTAAGTTTATCTCTCTCCCCAGTCTATTCTAAGAATCAGAAAAGGATGTCCCCCTGATAGAAGCACACCCACATCTATCGCTCTCTGCAGGGCTGTGTGAGCTCTGCCTCTCCAGGTAAGCTCAAAAGATTCAAAAAACTTACTTTAGAACACCAGTGCACAACCTTTAATAATAATTTAGACAATAATAAGAAGAAGGATATGGAAAGAGAGTATCTCCCCAAATAAAAGCTCGACTCTAAGTTTATTCTCAGCTAATTTTGGGCATCTTAAAGTTTAGCTGTAAAAACTGTAAAAATGTTTACCTTAAACTAGATGGTCCAGCTCCCCTTCACTAAGGCACAGACGCACATGTCTCCAGAGCGGGAGTCCCAATGTGAACAGCTCAGGGCCGTGAAAGGAAGGTTCCTCAGCGGGTATCCGGCTCCATCATTTCACTGCAGCAGGAACCCAAACAGCTCAGACGAGGCCCCAGCCTTTCAGCTGGCTGTGATGGGGCCAGATGAATTCGCTGTGCTCGTGGCTCCGTGCAGGCTCTGGGAACACGGGGACGCAGACCTGCGGCCTGTGCGTTGCCTGCTCTCCGAGGACAGCAGAGGAACCCGCCACCCTGTCCAACAGCCTGACACTGCTCCGGGTTTCCAAACATGCAAGCGCTGCAAGGCAGAAGTTACACCTTTCTCTGACCTCCCTGCTCTGGGTTGATATGGGATTTTGCCAATCCACAATGCAAAAAACATAGCTAGGGCTCTTGAACTTTCCTGAGGTTTTTCATCAGCTTTAAGACATTTGCAAGTAGGAAAAAGCAGTTCCCAAAACCTTGACCCCACTGTGCTCCACATTCTGCACAGCTTGACTATTTATCACACATACCTGCGACCGACTTAACAGTACTGAGGTGTCGGGACCTAATGCTATGAAATCTAAAAAGCAAGATTTTATTAAAGAAATCTGACTTTTCAGAATAACGGCCTATATGGGTAGGCAACTTTCGTGTGTATAACAGGACAGAGAAGGCAAATGTGGACTAGGAAGAAGGACCATGAGCAGAATTTTACTGTGGCCGTTTCTACTGCTGAAAGTCCTTTGTAGGTGGGACAGAGCGAGCCTCGATTTTAATCCTGTTTCCCCAGCGCTTTCATGCGGTCAGAGGGACCACCAGCCATGAGGCAGCCACGGTGATCACGTTGCTGCTGGAAAACCCACCACGACAGCGGGCACCATGAACATGTGTACTGCTAACTAGGAGAGCAACAAGCACAACCTACTTTTTTTTTTTTAATTGCTTATATCCCATGTGTTTTCTAACAAACGCCATAAAAGAAAAACAAACAGAGATCTGGGAAATGTCTTATTTTTTCCTGTGCTTAGCTTTCATAAAACATTTCAATGTCAATGTTGGCAGTGCACACAGAAGTCCTTCTTCCTTTTGCATTCACAAGTTCCTTGAATGAAAGTCTCAGGTTACCTGGTTATCAGAAAACACCAGTCATCTTGCAGAGAGCGGGCCAGGATAGCAAAACCACCTAACCTAGCCCAAAAAGAGCCCTTTGTGCAGGCCTACAATGCACTGCATTTCCTTTCCAGGCTCTTTCTCCTGCGCTGTGCTAGAGACCCTGGCACAGACTCAGGCTCTGCACAGGAGCACCAAGGAGGATAAAGTTGAGCTCGGGTCGTGCTGTGGTAGTAAAAATAATGGGTACACAAGGGGCACAACTCAAGCACTCAAGCACGCAGAGGACGGTGCTTCAATACATCTGCTGACAGATAACCTGATTTCTCCCACTTAGCTGCATTAGCAGTAGCAGCTTCTGTCCAAGTTCCCCTATAAAATCTCTTTATACGAAGTCTGGTAGGGATGTTAATCAAATTTCTCAAAAGAGACCTTCACTCTATAGCAACGCCTAATGGTACTAAGCAACAACAGGATGAACCTCTTGAGTTTGCAAGAAATCTGTGTGTAGACATTTTAATCATATATTTTAGATTTTGACTGTGAAGCGATACAAACCTTCCTGGGTGTGGAAATCTTTAAATAACTATTAAGAGAAGAAAAAGGCACCAAATTGCATGCAAGTAAAGATACTGGGTTAATCTCTCAAATGAAAAGGGACTGAGGCGTAATGTTACTTCACACAGTCCTTAAATCACCATGCCTCAAATGTTAGTTGAAATATCATCGTTCTTAAAGCGTAATTAACACACTCAGAACTATCTATAGAAGACAGAGCTGTTACTTAGATTATCTTATTTTATAACAAAGTATCTATCTGCATATTCCTGTTAAAATGTTTAACTATTAAAAAAATAGTTGTATAATCACACAGACAGGAACAGACCTACAGAAATCAAACCAAGATACGGTCACGGTTTCAGTAAAAAGCTCTTTCTTACACTTTGTCTCATGGTGGAAATACCTGATATCATATTCCAAACTCTTCTGAAGAATCCAAAATCTTTCATTGCTCTGGAAATGGTAGCAATACCTATGTGCTTTTTAGAGCAAATAAGTCGCTTGCTTTTTTACCTGCTGCCTACTCACAGCGCTTTGCAGGAAATGGACCAGATTATAGCCCAGGTTTGACAACACAGCAAGCACAAATATCAATCATCCAAAAGTCCATTTCTTGGATATTCAAGTGATTTATACTTTGGCCAAGATACATTAGTATTTCCATCCAATGAATTAGGGCAAAATAATGGCTAGTCATAACAAAGCTATGAATCTGAGGTTACTGTCTGCAAGGGCCTTCAAGATCCTTAAAGACGTGAACTCATCTCAGTGAAAACTGCTGTTGAAAATTCTGACTTCACTGTCATCCAAGCTGAAATTTTTAGTGGGAAGTGATGGAAATATTTGGCCCCTTAGTCTAAAAAGTGACCACTATTGCTCCTTCCTTGCTGGTATTTATATCAGTATTTCACAATGAGATCCTACAATCTCTCTAAAATTAAATGAGATCATCTCTGATGTTCAGGAGAGAAAGACTCAAATTTTCCAGATACAAATATGTCCCTAATCCCCTTGCTTTTATGAAGTCTAAGTTCTCCAGTATCTCTGCTGCTGATCTGAACCTTTGTATCATATTCTTTTCTTTTGCCAAGTTCCCTTCAAGTAATTTTCTGAATGACAGTGTTTAGTCTGGCAGACTGGTACGCAGATGCTGCCCCTCTCCGTGGCGCGCTCTGAGCTGCCTCTCCGGCTTTCCCCATGACTCTGCCCTTACTGCACCTTGTCCACAGAGCGCTGCCCCTGCCACTGCCGCTGTGTAACCCAGGAAGATCCTGCACCGGGCCCTGGGAAGGAAGGTTTGTTCTAGTTTTCAGACGCTTTCCCTATTTTCCCCACTCCGTTCCCCAACAGCTTCTCTTAGGAACCAAATCTCCTCAAGACTGCGCACAGATTAGGAGGGCTTCTTTGCTCACTGCTGACACAGCCACGAACCCCACCAGGACACCGAACTGAAGTAGGTTAGATCATGCTCAGGAGCTGTCGGTATCTCGAAGTTTCAAACTTGCAAATTGCATTTTATTCAAAAAGTGCATCTGGAAATGGTATGGCCCATGAACAGGGCATTTCACTGTCAAGCACGACCCCTCATTTCTCTGCTGAGCAACCTGCTGCCCAAGTTTCAGTTCATAATATAGAACTACACCAGGAAGGTATTTGAGCACAGGAAATCAGCAGAGACACTGTTATTCTCCTCTTGTCTTTGTCAGGAACACACATTTCTAGGAAAAAAAAAAGTATTCTGTATATACAATGCCTTCTACTCAGGTTTTCTAAATTACAAGCCAAAAAAAAAAAAAAAGATTATAAGATTACATGCATCATTTTCCTGATGAACAGGAAGCTGTCAACACCACTGATTAGGCGAAATAGGTCTGTTCCGATTTTTCTCATCAGATAACATAAGAGAAAGTCATCTTGTCTAAGGTCATTCAAGGTAATTTCAGTAACATTTCATAAAGCAGCTAATTAGATCGTTTCTTCAGCATTAAGGCGATTAAATGACACAGCGCTTAGCCACCAAACAACTTCATTAGTGCCGTTTCCACATGAACTGCATCCACGGCGGCGCCTGATGGAAGCGCCGGGTGAGACGGTTCTCCCGTGGCTCGCTGCAGCCCCCAGGCCGCTCGCCGGCCGTCCACGGGCGCCGCCGCTGCCCCGGGCCGGGCAGCTGGGGCTGCTCCCGAGCTGCCTTCCAGCTTTCATGTGCTGTTACGCATTCTTCTCTAACGCCAGCTATTTCCCCTCCGGAGACGAGAGTCCTGTTTACCGCCTAGATGTGTTGCCAGGAAATCCCGCGGCGGGTGAGTAAAGTCCTGCACCTTGACTCAGCCTTACTCAGCCTCGGCCCCGGCCGGCCGGCTGAGGAGGGCGGCGAGAGGCCTCTCGCTCGCGCGGCTGCGCGGGAGCAGCCCCGGCCGTCGCTCGGCCCCGGCACATGCCCCGTAAATCAACTCCCCAGGCACAACAGGAAGCTCTCCCTGCCAAATCCTCAGGAGTTTAACACAGGGTCAGCAAGACACACAGCCAGGTGTCTCGTCCAAGGGAGATATTTTGAAATGGAGAGCCTGAGAGAGAGAGCTTGACATCTCTCTTTGCTCCAGCTCCTCAAATGTGCTGCAGTTCTCTAATTGGAGAGTTGCACCCGGATAAAATGTTTTGCGCTCTCGTTGAAAGGGAGACGGGCAGAACGCTGAAATCTGTTCCACCGTGTTAGGATCAGAGGGGCAGAGCAGTAACGGAGGCTTAATGGGAAGATAAACATAACTAAAAAGATAAGCCAGACCAAATGGCCTGCTGAAAGTAGGTTAGCACAATGCTAATATTGTGCTTGCTTAGCTTTGCTCATGTTTTATGCAGAGTTAGTACAGACGTTTAGTGGCTGGCACCTTCTCAGTTTATATACCCAGAAATACTACGATCCTATGATAATACACTCTAAAATCAAGCTTCTCTTTGGTTTGCTTATTTTCCAAGTTTTCCGACTTGGTTTCAACAGAACATGCACAAGAGCCATCAGAAATCTGCACATTTTACACGAGGGAATTATCCCCTCGCATCTACCAGACAAAACACTCCACATTCCTCTTCTGAATTTTAAGCGAGTTATGCTATCTTTCAGCCAATTTTCTCTTGCCAGTAAAAACAAGAGGAAAGGTTTGCGACCTTAAAAACATCACGGGCAAGTGAAGATTCGCACAAAAATATTCCCCTAGTAAAGTCTGGGACTAGATAGATGCTCCCGCCTCGGCCAGCGTAATCCCCAGCCACCGGAGCTGTCAAAAGGCTTTTGTTAACGCGTGGGCTTCCTCCAAGACCACATCCTGTGAACCGGGTCAGAGTGAAACGCAGAGCTGCTCTGGAGGAACTGCAGGGTAGGGAACACCCGGCCCCTCCGAGAAGCAGCGGGCTAGCAGAGGGGGACCTGTGGACCCGGGCCAGAATTAACACCTACTTCCAAAAATTAGCAAGTCTCACTTGCGACTGCTGTTCTTCTTACTTTAGGGTAAGAACTTCTGCCAGAAGGAAGCTAGGCAGGGTATTCAAAGGAAGAAATTAACTCCAAGACACAACGGCTCTCCCTCGAAGGGCTCTGCTTTTATTCTGTAGCTATCTGTTCTGTGCCCGTTATATTGAATAAGCCGAAAGCCTCTCGACAGCAACGCACCCGGGACTTCTGAGAGGCTTAGGTAACGCGTGAGGGACCACAACATACCCTGCATCTCTGACAAACCGTGTCAGAGTGGTCCCTGCGTGTGTTGATCGAAGCCATCAAAACCAACGGGTGCCTAGTGGCTGCTGGAGTGAAAAGCCCGAAGTGACACTCGCCCGGAGCTGGCCCGGCTGATGCCACTGACATTTCCGTGAGGAGAGAGCCTCAAATCCGCAAGTGGAGAGAGCAGGGAAACTCACCCCCTCTCTGCCTGTTCGCTGGTGCCTTCGAAAAGACAAAAGATGGGGTTGTGGTTAAGATGGGGCGACTGGGACTCAAGATATATATGACTTTAAATTCCTAGTGCTGCCACAAAGCCCCAGTCTGAGTGTGGGAAAATCATCCATTTTCCCCTTAATCTCCTCTCTCACTCTGCATTGTGGGGATAATATTTTCCCTTTTCTCCCACACTCTGTCTAACACAGCCATATGTCCTGTCAGGCCGAGCTGAACTCTTGCTCTGCTTACACACACTACCTGTCATGATAAGGCATCAGTCTGGGCGACGTTTCTAGGGTGAAGGTCTGGCTGAAACTCAGAAAATTTCCACCGGAAGGACGTTCTAACAAACTTTTTACACGAGAGCAGAAGAAACGCGTTTCAGCTGAACACGACTTACACAATCTTTGTGGCAGCCCTGGCTCCGCCGGCTGCTTTGGGATGCTCCTGTCTCCTAGGGGCAGGCTCAGAAAGTCTCTGCGGGGCTTTTAAAGGCTCTCAGCGCCCAGGGCAAAGTGGCTCCCCAGGACTTGTTTCCACTGACACCTTTCCTGTGCTTTTGGAAAAAATAACTGCAGGACTTGGGTGAAATGTCCCAGGAAATGTCCATACTGCGTGGTGGTTTTTGTTTGCAGTCAGATACGCTCTCTCCAGACAGACGTACGCGCAGGGCCCTGCAGGCCGCGGCAGCCGGGGTGCCCAGAGCAGGGCAGCCTCATTACCACAGACTGGGCCCAGTCAGTGACCAGGCAGCTGGAGACCCCTGCGAGGGCCACCTGGTCCCCTGATCCACATGGATCAGCACTAGGAATCAGCTAAGGAGGGTGGGGGCCTGTATGCTGCCTACAAAAACCCCGGAGCGATGGAGGCTGCACACCTCCTGCATGCAGAGCACCCCCTCCAGCTGCTAGTACTGCTGGGACGTTTTACTAAAGCCCAACTAAAGCCTCCCAGGGTATAACACAAGCCCATTATTTTTATCTAGAGATGGAGACCACTTATCTCCATTTATGGTCATGGAGAACAGATTACCCCGCGAGGCTGCGTTTGCTAGCTCTGGTTGCACCAAGCGGATGCTGCTGGGTTGCTTCAGGTTCTGGAGCTCAGCTGCTTTTCGCACATTCAGGGATCTCCTCATCCACACGCCGACGCACCCCCCTACCCCCCCGCCTTTTCAAGCCAGGAACATTTCTAGTGAAAAAAAACGGATTGATCAGAAAATCCCGATGCAGCTTCCCTAGTGACAGATGCAATGTAAAGAACTGAAGCGATCATTTTCTGCTGATGCCTCACGCCAACTCTTAACACATAAGGTAATATGAAATACATCAAGTTCGAAGTTCTCGTTCTGTGAGTGGATTAAAACAAAAGCAGTGAAAGGCTAGATGGGAGCCTTAAGCTCAGGTTGGTAAATGCCCTCCTATGGATAATCACAATTGCAAACTAGACACAAAAAAAGCTTCTTTCAACACCTACCCAATACCATTTGCTGATAAGTGTAAAAGTTGTAATAATTGCCTAGCTGTCTTACTGCACATTTACCTCAATTGTATAAAAATGTCGTTGATACAGGTGAGTATGACATAAATATTTAACAGCTCCAAGCTCATACAGCATATGGCTCTTAACTCAGTTGTAATGCAGCACAGACAGATGGTGCTGGATACATAAAATGTGTTAAAGGTGCCGTTATCTGTTTGATAAAGAAATAATTCAGAGCGCAGGAAGCTGAAACTGCTGAGAGTCCAAGCTCCCGCCAGCTGCCCGGCTCCGCTTTAAGCACGCGGAGCCCCAGGTGTCCCCTGTGCTTGTTGCAGTTTCTGGCAGCTCTTTCTGTACTCCCGAACCAATGTTGGTTCCCACCACGAGTCGACACTACGGGGAGAAGAAGGGAGGTCTCTGGCTGTTTCTGTTCCCTTTTTGCTGCGTTGGCCGCAGTGCTAACGCAAACGCCAGGAGCGCTGCCAGCCCGCGAGGCAGACATCTCCGCTGGACGAGCACAGGGGGATGGAAGGGCAGCACAAAATGGGGAAATAGACTCATTTAGGCTCCCCAGAATTCCTATGCCAAGAAAATTGGTAAAGCTTGGTCCTGAGGGAGCAAGCAAAAAGTCATCCAAGAAACTGAAAGGTCAAAAGGATGTGGGATTGCAGCCCATCCTCTGCTTGGGAGAGACCTGGGGAGTAATGGGAAAGTGCCATGCCAGGACATAAGTGAGAGAGTGCCGTGGAAGGGTTAGCAGAGGAAAGATGGAGATATGGAAGTCATCCATGGCACACGCCTGGTGTGTCAGTGCACACAGATCTCCTTTTGGCACTAGCAGGAGCTCTACCCATGCAGAGAGCGCAACCATGTCTGTGCCGAGGCCTGCGCGGGCAGGGGAGCCTGCTGCCCGGCGCAGGCAGGAGTTAGTTACCCCCTCACAGCCCAACTGGGGACAATTACTGAGGAAACGGGAGGTTTCCACGCTGCTTCCCCAGCCGGTTGGCAGCAGCGCTGCCAGGTCACCCTGCCGGCCCACAGAGCGGGCGGGGAGGCGGCAGGACGGTACCGTGCGGGACAGGCCTCAGGCGCCACACGCACAGCGGCGGCCTCACCGCGCCACATCCCGGTGCTTCACGTTGTTACGTGGCACTCACGGGAAACTGCGTTTTAGATCACCTCGATGTCCTGGTACAACCAGGTGTTTTAGACCCCATTCTTGCTCCCATGTTCCCCTGGCTAGAGCAGCTCTGCTCTTCTCTGTTCTTCTTTACTGACCGTGTCCCAGCCCTACTGTTCACAGGCGGAAAAAGCCACTAGGGCCTCTCTCCTCAGGTGGGCTCACCCCTTCCTCCAGCACATCTTCCACAAGGCCTTGGAACAGGTCCCAAGGTTTCAGAGTTCCCCTGAGATCTTTCCTTCTCAAAATCAGACTGCTTAATGATGAACTTGGTGGGGCTGGACCCTTCCAAGAGAAATCACAAATTACGGCCCAGGCCTCCTCTGAAGGCCGGTACGTGTGTCTTACAAGAATTTTAATGTAAACCCTAACAATTGCAGCATTTAGAAAAGTACTAGGTTTACATACATAGACTGGATCAGCTTGTAGAGCCTGACTAACACTTTCCAGCAAGGAATAATGACATGAAAAAATGTTTCAGTCATGACAGAAAGACCTGATTAGTGGATACAGAGGAAAATTAGTCATAGGCAGAAGCCTGTAAAGATGCCTGCCAACAGGAAGGAAGAGGCAGATAAAGCAGACAGCAGGAGACAGATAGCGTGGACAAAGAGAAACTGAAAACAAGAAAAAAAAAGATAATATGACAGTACAGGAATGAATTAACTCAGGAAAGAAGGCTAAAATCTTATCACTGGAGGCAGATACCCAAAAGGCTAAAATTAATCTATCAGATTCAGCTCTGGGAGCACTGTTTGCAGGCACAGGTGGCGCTGGAGGGGAGTTTGGTGACAGGAGGAAAGCTTTGGGAGCGGGCAGGGGGCCGGCAAGGAGCAGCGGCCACGGCCGGGTCGGTACAGTGCACAAATCTGCCATGTTGGGGCCCAAAACTGCCCTGGCAAATTAAGTGTTCCTACATCCCCTCGGTTTCACTCCATTGCTTAACTAGCTCTTTTAGAGTATCACTCAATAGGTTTTTTTTGGTTCAGTATCACAGGGCAGCCTAGCCTAATCTGATCATTTTGGTCTCACTAATTTAGCAAGTAATACAATGTCAGTGGCATGGGAATATAAATTATACTCTGCCCTCAGTTGGATAAATGCTACAACAGACAGTGGCATTTTCAGGGGCAGGTGGGATAAAAGCAAGCTGTGGCCCCACTGAATGGCAAAACTCTGTCTGCTCCAAGGAGAGCAAGCATTTCACCTCCTGAATCCAGCAGCTGGATTCCTTTCCTGTGTACATATATAGGAATAAACTTTTGTCTATATGATACTCAGGGAAGAAGAATGTGCTCTGAAGGCCTGCGTTCAAATATTTTGCATGACTATTCACATCATAAGTGTTTGTGCAGTCGGTTTAAATATCAGTGGGCCCAGCACGAAAGCAGATGGATCTGTATGTGAATTAGGTACCAGAGCACAAATTATGAAAATACTCAACCAACAGATCAGAATTTGCAAACAAAGTGTATCTGATTAAACCATATCTGATTAAACCACATGTAGAACAATTTAAATCATTAAAAACTTAAAAAAACATTAAAAATGTTCTATCCAATGAAGGAAAAAAAAAGCTGAATATAAACACCTCACAAACTTTCTCTACCACCGTTTTTATTAAAATAAGACTGCATGTGCAGCACAGAAAATCATGTGGGGGGAAGGGGAAGCACCTAGGGAAAAGAGCCCTGATTTTTGCAGCTGTGTTCCTGGCCAGCCCTGGCAATGCGGCCATGTGAGAGAGCCAGCACTGGTGTCAAAAGTGTCCAGCAATCAGGTGTTGTGAAACCGAAGGCCATAGAGGAAACAGCTGGGTGGCAATGACCTACTGCATTGACACGTCTAATCCAGATTTATCTGGGACTCCTCCACACGTACAGATAGCTACAGGATGTGTCACAGAGGCGGCGTGTGTCAGTCTCGGGACCTTCCAGCCAGGAGGGGAAAGCTGGTGATACACAGTGCAGCATATGTAAAATACCAAAGAAAGCAAAAGTTAAAGCCTGTAATCCAGCAGCCAAGGGCAAATGTTAACCAGATGAATAGCTCATATGTTCCATTGTGTTTTGCAGATATAAATTAATCATTTTTCCCTCAAAAATCAGAGCTGCCTTATATATAGTCATATAGCATAAGCATGCAAGCACTGTACCATAGAGGCGGATTTCACTCTCATTTGGAAACTCTGACTAGGTATTCATTATGTTTGGATTCAGGGACATTTATCTGGTTGCTGCCATAATGGTAACAATCCTCACATACAGCATCATATACCACCAAGCCACGTAGGAATATCAATATTAATCACATTTTTGCCAATACTTTTGCTAACCAAAAGAAAAAATATCAACAGAAGTTCCACCAAAGGCAGCATTCACAAGGGGTCATGCCCTGGGACTGTGTGATGTGTGATGCTGAATTTACATCTGGTCATCAAATCTGAGGGGACATTAGCTCTAATAACTCCCTGAAAAAGAAAACGTGTTTAGAACCACACCTTATACAATTAATACACATTACTGAGGCGGCTACCAGATGCTGGCGAATAGAGAGGGATGGATCTCCACTAGGGATGAAGGAAAACTTCATTCAGTAATTTTAGGCGGGTATTTTGAAGCTTGTTGGCACCAAAAAAACTTCAAAAAAAAGAAAAAAAATATTTGTTTAGTCATATCCATCTGCTTTATAACCTGAACTACACTATCAAAAGGATTTCATGGGACTTTCTTAAAAGGTGACTAGAACAGCACTCCTCAGAAGTATGTGGCTGGAAGAAACCTGGGCAAAGAACTGCCATTAAGCTTTATTGGGAATGTGAGATTTGTAATGGGCACTACAGTAAAGTTCCAGAAATTGGTAAGCTTTTTGTTGCTAAGGACACTGTTAATCCATTAGGACCCATTTATCCAGGTTGCCAGATGAAGTTTTCAGAGCATCACGCGCACACACTGGCCTTAATGTTGAAGAACCACCTTTAAAAGAGCTCAGCTGCTTCCACTGAGAACAGAGCAGCTAACAGCTATTTTTTTTTTCTTTAAAAGCAGTCCCTAAGATTAGAAGTACTGCCAGAACCATGAAACTTGAAATGCCAAACTGGATCATGTTTGTGCTCACCTGTGCCGTCATTCCCTATGACTCCAGGAGTGCTGAACTGGAAGGAAATGCACCATATGAGATGAACCGATTCCCACGAGGTTTCATACTAAGCACTAATGGGTCCTGAGTGGTTTAGCTGCTGCAGCAAGATGCACTGCCTATCTGTAAGTGGGCACGGTAACCCGAATTCTCTTTTTCTGAAAGTAGTGCTTGCAAAACTGAAATACTTTCCATGCTGTATCCATTAAGCACAACATAAGGAATATTTTCTATATTTAAAAAGCAACTGAGCAGGAATCTATCATAATTGCACGTATCCAATGTACTTTCTGGCATTGTGTTGAAAAGTTTTATTATTGTATTTAATTGCACTCATGTCACAGAAAAGGGCTGTTCATCACTTGTGGCTGCTCATTCTTTGTGTTTCTGCACAGCCTCTCTGAGAGCACCACTGCATCATCTGGTGGAAGACAGGGAGAGGTGACACAGAAAACTCCAAAAGAAAAATTAAGTGACATGACCAAAATCCCATGGGAAATATGTGACAGAGTTTAAAAAGGAAACCAAATATTCAGGATCCCAACCCTCTCCTTCAACCACAAAACCACCTTTTCTCACTGATACTGAGCTAACCCAGTGATTAAAGACAAAAGAAAACCAAGTGCATATATTATGTGCATCTTGCCACTGTAACAACTCTGATGACACTCAAGTGTCCTTAAACTTAATATGAAGCAAGGACAAATCTATGTTTAATCACAGCATGGTAATCACTTCCACAAACCAAAAGCGCCAGAGGAGCAAAGGAAAGCAACCTCACACAACACTGCTTGCTGAAGTGGTTAAACCACATACGCACTGCGAGAGCTACGGAAATGCAGCCGACTGACAGGAATACTCACGCTCCAAGCCTGGGAAGGGTGTTCAACTCCAGCAAGAAGATCAGCAGAAACTCAGGCTTGAGTGTCTCAATTAGTAGCTAAGGCTCAAAAGTACCTCACGAGATAAGGGAAAAAAAACCCAAAGTAGCCTGAAAAAATGATGGCATCCTGCTTCAGACAAACTTAAAATAAAATAATCACCATGAATCACAGCTGCGGGGGGAATGGGAAGAAGTTACTTTGCCACAGAGCAAATAAAAACACAGGTACTTTTCATTGAGAAGCTGCTGTTCTTGTTCAGCAGTTGTGCAGCTAGCATAGCCAGAACATTGGAAAAGTGAAAAGAAAAGTTAATTAGTTGTTTTTATTTCAAAAGAACCTCCCCGTGGGAATAGGTGTGGGCGTGAGAGCTCTTTTTAAACTCCACAATATCTCATGAAGCAGCCAAGATCGTTATTTTTTAAGTGCTGTCATGTCACTGCTCAGCTTCTTGGGAGCCGGAAAGCTTTTCCTTCTCCTACGTGTGGGTCTAGCGATCCTTATCGGAACGCGCCCGTGAGGCTGGTCCTGCCGGCAGCCTCACGCGAACGTCCCGACCCAGCGCGGTTATTCACACGGCCACGCTAAGCACAGCCAACTCACAGGGTGACAGAAAAAAACAAACTATTATTCACCCAGTTACACTCGATTTACACCCCATTCAGCAGCTTCCTAGCAGATGTTTATATATATATATATATATATATTTTTTTTTTTTTTTGACAAATGAGTGTTTG
>NW_010586735.1:257526-285812 GCF_000705375.1 Tinamus guttatus
CCCCCCAACTAAAAAAAAAAAAAAAAAAAAAAACACACTTTTTTTTTCCTGATTTTTTCAAAAAAAAAAAAAGGGACCTGAGCAGTGGCCAAAGCAAACAGCTGTTGGAAGAGTTTTTATCCCGGAAATAATCTCAGCAATGAAGCTGTTTGTCTGATTCCTGGCTATTTTTCACTGCTGACAACCATGAGCTATGGTCCTTCGTTGCCTGTTGGTCCCATGAAATCAGGTTAAAATTGTGCAAAGCGTGGCTAGGAACAGACGCTGAATCGCAGTGCGGTAACATCTACAAAGCAAACAGCTGTTGGAAGAGTTTTTATCCCGGAAATAATCTCAGCAATGAAGCTGTTTGTCTGATTCCTGGCTATTTTTCACTGCTGACAACCATGAGCTATGGTCCTTCGTTGCCTGTTGGTCCCATGAAATCAGGTTAAAATTGTGCAAAGCGTGGCTAGGAACAGACGCTGAATCGCAGTGCGGTAACATCTATCTGTGCTATGAAAAAGACACGCAAAAACACGCAGCAGGATATAGGAAAATCATAAACATTGTTAGAAGATTTAGTCAATACAGCTTTTCAGGGTAGGTTTTTTTTTTTCTTTTTTTCTGTCTTGGTGGTGGTGCTAGCGTCATCGATTCAACTTTAACACTTCCCTCTCTCCAAACACTGAGAGCCCCACAAAAGCCCATGTCCAATGCATCATTTCTGCTTGTTGTTCACGGACGCTTTCTTGTTGGCAACCTCAGCTCCTTGTACTGGGAAATACTGGGCAGAGGCAGAGCAAGCCCTAAAATGAGTCACAACGCAAGCTACAAACCAGTGAGCAAAATAAATGCCTAGTCAGAAGGGCAACTGTAACCTCTTTCAAGCACCTAGAGCATGGCAATCAGTTTGAAAGTGTGGTATAAGGGAAAAAATCAGCAAAAATGCCATACCATTCAGCTCCAGTGGAAATATACAACCCATGGTCATGGACAACACTAGTTCTCTTATCTGCTCCAAAACAAAACATGAAAAGGATGGCCTGAACCTATTCCAACTCTGACATCCTGATCACTGTTATCTGTGCCCCACTTGGACAATATGCACCATTAAGACACAAGTCCAAGAGGACACAGGTGACTTCTGGACTAGTGAAAGTTTGAAAAAAAAGATTTTCAAAGAAAACAGAACAAACCAGAATCTGAAAAAAAGTAGATCTTCAATCATCTTTTTGAGAAGAGTATTTTGCAGAGTAAAACTGTAATGTGAAGTATTATGCTGTCTTTTACACATGCAAAATCATAATGACATAGTGACTTTTAACTATGTCTCGATGCTGGCTATCTTCTCCTGTCTCTGCCTATCTACTCCTGGTTTCACCACCTTTAGTGGTGGCAGCAATGGGCTCTCTGTAGGGCTGTGCAAAGGTAACTGCTTTGCATTTTCCACAAGTTTAGCCAACAGGTTGCCCCACGCGGCCCCAGTGAGTGCAATACTCTTGTGCAGTGTGACAGGTCTGGTCCTGTGCCGAGCACGAGCCTCCTTGTGCAGTCTGCAGTTGTCTTCAAGGAGCAGAAAGCTCTGTGAATGTGTCAGGGAGTTTAGGTTTCCTTGACACAACTGGTAATAGTTAACACTTCAGCAAGGCACATAAGCAAAGGCTGAACTGGGCCACAAGAAGAGAGGGGTTTATTTCTTGCGAAGTTTGGGGAGATGAAAAATCCCCGAGGACTGCTGACCAACGATCAAGACAAAGAACAAACTAGAAGCATGAGATAGATACTTTCTTAAATAGAACTTTGCCAAAAATGTAATTGAATCTTATTACTTCTCAGGGTTATAATTTTGAAAAGTAATGTATTATGGTAATCTTGCTGTTCTTCTTCTGAATAAAGATGATGAGGTCATGATACCCACAGTCTCTTTTGCAACCCATTTTCCCAACACAGAAACCCTAGAAATAATAAGTAAGCAAGCTTAGAAGGACAGAGTCATCTGTAATGTATAACCCACATGGTTTGGAAACAATGATGCGAAGCCAGTGTCACTCTTTCAAAGTAATTATTACTCCTTCAAAGTAATTATTAATTAGATTATGACTGTTGAGCTACTACCAGGCAGCTGAGAGCGGCCTCAAACTCCCTTTTGCCAGGCCTTTCACAGCAATTTAACCCTGCAGTGCTCATGGTCTACAGAAGGCACAAAGAAGAAGATAAAAAATATTTGGAGGAATTGGGAAAAGTAGTGGCAGAAAACTGTAACTCAGGCTGAATGTGGGATTTTTTAAGAATATTAGGGGGAGAGAATATTTAACAGCCAGCTTCAGCAGTTTTCTTGTAAACAGTGTAACACAGGATAAAGCATCTGCGGATGGAAGTGCATGAACTGGCAGCGCAAACAGGCACTGCCAGCCAAGCCCAGACGGCAGGGGACACCATCTTCAGCAGAAGACAACTGCACAGGACAGGGAAAGAAGTGTGAGGATGCTGAGAAGGACGGAGAGAACATAAGTCTGGGGAAAGGATGGAGCTGGAAGCTGCAAAGAAGGGTGCTGTGTGAGACCTTGCATTGGCAGGGTGAGTTAGGCAGCACTGTCCGAGACGGGGAGCATCCCGGCCACCAAGCAGGTCTCCCAGGAAGAACTGCGGGAGAATTCCATCCCAAAGAATGATGTTTTAGAGTAAAAAAAGAGCGTGTTATGAGGAAGCTGCAAGACAACTGATCTGTGAAAACATGGCGGGGAGGAAGGCAGTAGCCCTTCGAGTGGGATGTTAGATAAGAAAGCAAAAGAGGAAGGAGAGACCAAACCCAGGAAAACAGGTATGAGAAGGAATGAGGAGAGCTTAGATATGTATGACTAGCACATGTGAACAGAAAGAGGACATATTTACAAGAAACCTACAATGTGGGGTTACATGAAATGGAAGATGACAGCAGATTACAGGACTGGCTGGCAGGAAGACCAATAGCACTGCTGGCAGGATGGAGAAAGCAGTGAGCAGAAAGAGACGACAGGGAAACAAGGGATGAATCTTCACTTGGTTATGTGAAACACACAGAGACATATCTAAAAATGGATGATGAAGGAAAAAAAGAACAGGTCTAACTAAACACACTGCATGAAAAAAGTTGGGGTTTGACTTAGCAGCTTTAGATGCTGTAGCTCAAGCCAGACAATTGTCTGCAGGATGCAGGAGGATGAGCATCAACCATGGCTAAAGCTCTGGCAAGGGGGAAGTGATGAAGAAGATGCTTTGCAAGAAAAATCGAAGAGTTACGAGGAAACCACGAGATAAGTGAGCCATATAAACAAAGGGAGGGCAACGCTTTAAATGGCATGTTAGATAAGGAAGTAAAAGAGGAAGGGCAGACCAAAAATGGGAGCCCTAGGAGACCAGGAAACGGAACACTAGGCAAAGGTCAAGATACGGTTCATAGAAACCTTGTCAACAGGAGTTGAAGTCTCAATGAAATACTGAAGGACAGACCAATTTTTAATCTAAAAATGATCAAAAATGATGACCATCTGGCTATAAAGTACACATTTGAAAGCATCGAGTAATCAGTGTGCCTTTTAGAGAAACTCTGAGATAGATAAATCATCAGTACCTAAAAATGTGCAGTGCATACTTATTCAGTAACTCCACATGAGAAAAAAAAAGGAGTTAAATTTATTTCATTTAACAACAGTAAGCATCTCTGAAGTCCAAGTAACCTCAAAAAAAGAAGATATCTGTGAGTTGTACTGACTATTTATGGTGAATTTTTGCTCTAAAGATTCAACAGAAACAGCCATCCGGAGCATCAACTTCCCTTCCCCTCCCCACCTCTGATGTCAGTGCGAGCAGGCCGAAGGCTGCTCCTCTCCTGAACCCCCAGCCCTCAGACAAACTGCTCGCATGAGCCGAGCGGACAGCTGGCAGCGTCTCCCAGACCACAGGAAACATCAAGAGAGGGGACACCTGCCTCAAAAGCGGTGCCAAGAGATTTGTTTGCTCCTCCTGGTCTATGATCTTCCACAAGGAAGCTGTTGCATGTGTCCAGGGTCAAACAGGAAATGTCAGGGGTCCAGAGCCTGCGGCGGCCTCTCGGGAGCCGCTTCCCGGCCCCCCATGCAGCCCCGCTCTTCTGCGCGTCCGTGTTCAGGTCGAGCAGAAAGTTTTCTTCCAACTGTGAACAGCTGGGGACAGAGAGCTCTCGGAAGCTTACAATACTCTCTGAAAGGCAAGCAGCGCTCTGAAGGTATTTGAGATGCTTTAAATAGGGTTTATTCAATAAACCCAGGTAAGTCAGGTTTAAATTTCTTAATACATTAATGCTGACCTAAAATTTCAAGCATGCCATGGGCAGGTTTGATGTCATGAAGATCTATAGTCTGCCAGATAATGAGACAAATTGTTCAGCTCCAACTCACAATCACAGCATAATCCTACTGACCATTATTTATGTTATTACAGACATTGGATAAATCTATTAATCTCATAATAACCTATGCAATAAGTATTTGATCCTCTCTGCAAGAATGTAATGCTATTGTTTTTCTTCTTAACAGTTTGGTATTTCAAAAGATACATAATCCAAAACCTTGCTGCAGTCACCGAAAAAGGTGCATCCGGCTTCCCAGAGGAAATCCTTCTGCTTTGCTGTATGCTCGGGGAAGTTTTCAAAGAGGACAGCCTTTAAATAAGGATATCGTTTTGTCCCCTCTGCCAGTCTGGCCCTTCAAAGCTCAGCCAGGAGCCCATGGTTCTGAATGTGTGAACTGCCTGGAGTGACCAGGACCATTATAATTATTATTTATGCTTTACATTTGCATCGTCTTTCTTCAGGGGGTTTCAAACCTGTCATGCATAGCTTAGTATGGTACCTCCTTGTGAAGTATACAGCATACATTAAATATGGCTAAGCAGAAGCAGGAGGCTAAATGAACTTCCAAGTCTGCACATGGACTCAGTACTCTCTTTCCTGAGTAAGGCTTTTTTGGCTTGTACATTTGTGTAGGTTGAAAATACTAATTATTTCTCTGTTGCTGTGCACTGCATTTAATCATGAAGTGTTTAGCTCAAAGGAATCAAGTTTAAATAGTGTAGGATTGGGAAATGTAAACAAAACTGTTGTAAGAATTAGAAAGGACTAATAGCAACTCAATGCACTACGTAAGTATTTACATACTGACCTACTGCCTAGACCATATGGACAGCTGGTAAAGCTTAATTGAAGCATCAGCTTCCCTCCTCAGGAGGTGGAGGAGGAAAAGAAAAAGAATCAGATAATCCATTTGTTCCTTTCTAAGTAAATGAAGCAAATAACAAATGCTGAAGATTTTCAAAAGCTGCTGTTATTGTAGCTAGCAAGGAGAATCCCCCATCATCTCAGTCCAGATAAGCTGCTCTGAAAGATTGAACTTATCCTAAGAAGCAAAGCATTACTTTTTCCTTCTTTTCTTGTTTTCTCAATTCCCTATCTATAAACTTTCTCCACAGTACCACTCATGTGTATGCTCCATCTCTTTCATTTCCACCTCCTTTCCATGTGGCTCTGTAACTCTGAGCCTTTAGTGCACCTTGACAAGCTGCTGACCTCAGCTCTTGCATGCCCTTAGAATATGTATCTTACAGTACAGTACAGGTACAAAACTACATTCCTACATTGCCAGAGTCATGTTCCCCTCACTTCTGAGGGTATTTCAGAGCATTTCAGCTCCCAAAAGAGTTATCAGAGAAATACCTAAGGTAGACACCCTAAAAATGGACATTTCTGGATCTCATGATTAAGTTTTTACATTCTAATATCAGTGTCAGTAGAAAGGGTAAGAATATAAATCCAGGTCTGCTTCTATTGCTGTTATTAATGGAAGTGCCTTTGTGTTGTCTGACATTTTGACTGAGGTTGAAATTGTCTTTCTCTCCCCAACAAATCTGGTTTTGGTCCCCACAAATTCTCTCCCCTCACTACTCCTGCCAGCACATGTCTCCTCAGAACAGAATTCTCCCAAAACACATATACTCTAAAGTCCCAATGAATATTTTATGACACTAAAGAAATGTTCGTGAGTCCTAATTAGATGAGAAGGAACTTGGCTAAGCTTGTGGGTTAATCAAAGCTGTTCTGATTCTTAATACCAAGTGTGAACTATTCAGCACTTCCACCCAAAATTTCTTCACAATATGAACTCACTGTGAAATTGTCTAATGAACCATAAAAAATAACCATTAGCATAAAGAAACGGAGACTAAACAGGAATCTGATGGTTATCTGCCATCAGGTAGCTGGCAGAGTGGCAAACCTATGTTTCCATCTGCTGGGATTGTCAACTTTTCTCTCAAGAGTATGTAGATCTTACAGAGGGCTTCAAAATCACAGCTCTGCTGGTTTTCACTTCAGGACTCAAGTGAAAAACTGCTCCATAAGGTTCCCATTGGTCTATTAAAAAAAATAAAATAAAAAAAAAGCTTAGAAACATCTGTTACAGTCATGAGCAGACTCTTGGCCAAGCGGCAACAACAGCGAGAGACTTTGAAGTCAATCAGCTCTGCTATCACCAGCAGATACCCCTGCAGTCAATGGAAATTACTGCATAGAGAGTTTGGGAGATATGAAGAAAACTTGCTCTGCCAAAAAATGTACAGGCAGCAGTGAAGAAAGAACATTTTTTTTTAGTAATCATGAAAATGGCTAGGAGTGAAAGGTTAGGAATAGGTGTTTAAGAAAGAACTCTGCACTAATATTTAAGGAATACTTCCTGAAAACAAAGATGGATAGATATTCAAGCTCCAGCTTTGATATTTGACCTTAAGGAAGTGTGAGCCGCACTGCAGCTGCAGGGGCACTTCTGAGTCACAGTCTACTGTCTGCTACCTTCTTGCTCTGAGACTGCAGTCAAACGACTGCCTTGCATCACCCACAATTTGTAACACCTTCTGTGCCAGCTCTGCCATCTCTACTCTTCCTCGTGCCTTGATCTGTTGTGCGAACATTGCATTTCATTGCCCATTACTCCTCCCTCTTGGTCAGCCTAAGTGAATGAGCCATGCCATGGTTTTGATGGCCTGCTGCTAGTTCTGCTTCCTCTGCAGATAATCATCAGAACTAATTTTGTTAGGCTTCCTACAATACCCACACTATTTTCATGTTACTTAACCACATAAAAATGTTGCATCTTTCCTACATTTCTTGTGATTTGCACTAATTCAAGAGATACTCGCTGGCATTTTATGGCCAAGATTTGCTACTGGCAAGATTCCCTACTGGCAAACTTCGTATATTACCACAAAGTGCTAGTAAGGACAAACATTGTAGTTCTTCTTTCGGTAAGAAGTACTGGCAGATCACTATTACATTATCTTCCCTGCCACATTTCCCATTCAAATCTGGCATTTACCTTGAAATGCCATTAGTTTTTAGAGGAGAAAAGCTAGTGTCTTTGCTCTGACCCTGGCTGGGTGTTCAGGGGGAAGCATGACCCTCCACAACCCGTTTCCACGCACTTGCTTTCTGCACACTCGACTGCCAACGGTGGGAATCAGGACACCGGGGGTGCTGGATCTCTGCTCAGAGTTGTCACTGTCATTTTAGGGCTTCATATTCTTAGGTGAAGAGCTAAGGTGAGGCCTGGAGCCCGGCGGCCCGCGAGCTCGGGCCTACCTGCACAGCGCGCGGCGCGCCGGCCTGGTCACGCCAGCGAGCGACGGAGCTCGACCGTCATCTGTCTGGCTCTAGGCGGACGCCCTTCTCTTTCAAATAAATCAGGTCCACGCATATTCTACAAATCTCAACCGTCTGCCTCTGTCTCTGCTGGCCACATGTGAGCGTTTCCTCCCGCTAGCCTTGAAAGCCAACGTGCTCCCTTTGGCTGTGCTCGCCGCAGCGACGGGGCCCGCAGGCCTCCCGCTCAAAGGTTCCCCTTTCTTGATCAATAGGTGCCAAGGATGAACTGATGTTTCTCATTACCAAACACCTCCCATCTCTACTACAGAACATATCTTGTGCCGTCTGAATAGAGATCTAATAACGTATTACAATAGCAGCTCCTCAGGTCAACAATATATATTTTCTCAGCACCACCCTGTGTACGGTACATAATTTTGTTTTGCGTGTATTTTTAGGTACACATAGGTACGTTTAACGTGTCTAGCAGTCATTAATGCCCTCTGAGCAATTCACCTGGCTTGTTCTATCTTCCACAAAAAGAAAAAAGAAACACTCAATAGCACACAGCTGTCAAAAATAACTTTCAAATCCTGCAGATGTTAGATGCTTCCTTCCTGTTTCTGTGCGTACTGGGGAGAAAGAAATATTACCTTACAGATGTGCATGCACAGAAAAGAGGCTATGATTATTTATTATATTGGATTTACCTTCAAGTGCAGAAAAAAGCGTTAGATGGGGGACAAGTGATAAAACTCCTCTCCCAGCTTTCATCCATCAGTGAGGCTTTTAGAACTGACATATGTAACAAGCATATGGCAACCATAAAAGCAGCATCAACATGCACAAATTAAAAAATAAAATAGCCAAAATAATTTTGTTCCACCTACACTAAGCCTAGGATGAGCCATGAACAAAGCACAGCTTTTTCAAAACCAGAACGGAGAGCAAACTGGTTATTTAGCTGAAATATCTGGCTAAACAGATACTGTTAGCTAAAACCAGGGAACATGAAGCCACTGGCCAAGATGTGAGCAGGGGCACACCTTTATGGTGAGGAAAGCAGAGAACATCATTACCTTCAAAAACAGCTTCATTAGAAACTCATGTGGCTTCAGCTGACAATTTAATACCTTTGTTGACAAACCCAGCAAGATTTTTGGCTGGCACAAAATGGCACAATTCCAGCAACTTCAGTCAAGTTAAGTGTGAGCCACGCTGGTCGTCTCATTCTCCACATTTAGTAAAGGTACAATCAGATTCCGTGCAATATTCCTGTGTTGCTTTCCTCTGCTCTCTCTGAAACTCTTCTGTTTTTCATTCCTTTCCCTACACCCAGCCAGCACATGTTCTCCAGAATAAGGACAAGACGTGTAGGCAGTATTTGTTTTCTTTTCACAATATAAATAAATAAACAAATAAAAGCAGCCCAGCATTACAATTTCTGCGGTACAAACCACCTAGGCAGCACTGGGTCTGTGACTAGGAGTGAATTCCAAAGTCCACTCTGACAACCCGCCAAAAGGTCCTGGTCTCTTCTGAAAGCTACTTGAACTGAGGAAAGGCCTTGCTCTTCCATCATATCCCAGCACATGGGATCTTGATGCCATCCCTCTTTTTCCGTTTGTTGCTCTCCTGCAGGCCCCTGGGTGCACTCAACTTCCACACCTGAGCGCTCCCCTTCTGCAACGCGGGATCCAACCAAAGCTTTCCAACGCCTAACGCCATGGGAGGCTTCTGGAGGAGGGCTGTGCGCGTGCCCCAAAACACCAGCTAGAGACACAAGGGAAAAAGGAAAACAAGAGGTACACAACTAGCAGTCTGCTATCTGACCCGGAAAGGATATATATATACTCCTTTTCCTGTGATTAGAGTTTGAGTTCCAGGCTAGTTAAATTTAGGCCAAATTGATTTTCCCACCCGTGCCGAAATGAACTCTGTTCCTCGTTATATGAGTGTAAATCTGCAGCAAAAACTTTGAACTTCCAATGAGTAATTCTAGATTTATGCCAGAGTAATTGAGAGCAGAATGTAGCCTCTTGGTTGCTCATAAATATTACACTGTTTAAGATTACTATCTTCCAAAACACTTGCGAATATTCCAGTTCTTTACTCTCTCTTTTCTCCTTTATGCTATTCGACCAGTCAGCATCATAAATATTTGAAATTTTCAATACAAATCATATTTAGATTCCAAATTGAGGAAAAAATGTAACTACTGAGAATGTAAATAACAAGAGAAGCCTTTTTTTCCAGATGAAATCTTTAGGAACAACATAGAAGAAGCATTCTTCAGCACTGACACAGGCAGCAGGCTCTACAACATAACTGCCCAGCTCTTACTTTTTCAAGACTGCAAAACTTTTTATTATTAGTATTTTACTAATTTCTAGACTGCTGAGAGCTTGATTAGCAGACAGCTCCAAAAATTCTCAACATTTGTACCTTGGAAACTGTTACGCGATGACTTTGCAGCCATTCACCTTATTACAAATAATAAACATTTTGACAGAACGCACTTTCTACTTTTTGGGTCAACCTTATCCCTGGCATAAGTGTAATTAGTTCCAGCAAGTTTTCCTCCAGCAAGTGAGAACTCATTGCTTATATTATCTGTCATTGCTTATATTATCTAACATTGATCTGTTAGATTTAAAAAAATATGAATCCTTCCTATGTTGCATCTTCTTCTGTTTAAAAATTTATACTGATAGTTTTTCAGCAAAAGCCCCGTTGCTCTGTGGGACAGGAAGAGGCAGCAGGGGCACAGGGACAGGCAGGGGCACTCCAGGCCCTCAATCCGTGCAGGGCACCTGAAGCTCCCACGCAGCGACAGCCTCCTCCCGGGAGCAGGGCATTGCTTTTCTTTGGGATGAGATTTCAAGAATCCCACACTTTCTCCCCTTTGATGAAGGGCAGTTGGTTTCAATTAAAAAAAAAATCAACAGGGAACTTACTCGACAGGAAACAGGGTTAAAGTGAATTTTGCATCGTACCTTTTGGATTGCATCCTCAGTTCGGTGTGAATATCCCTCGTCATTATAGATTTCAACTTAGGTCTCTCAAAGATCTTGCTACTTATTCTGGGATTCTCATACTACAGGGGAAAGCGGAATCTCCCAGCCTTTAACTGCTCCTTAACAAGACTTCCAGCTAGGTTGTTGAAAGGCCAGAATTTTAAAGGTCTCCGAGTACTCAATTCCCAATGATTTCAAGGAAAGGTGAAAAGAATCCATCCTTAATTGCAGTGGTCTTGGGGAACCTAAGAATTAAGCCCATTTTCCACAAAAATCTTTCCACAGACAGAAATCTTTCCATAGATTTCAATGGCCACATCTGCTCAATATTCCTCTCTGAAATATTCTGGAGCTCGGTTTATATTATTCATTTATGTAAATCAGTTCAAAGAAAATACAGAAATTAGTGGGGATGGTAGAAACTTTAGGACCATTCTGAGATTTGCTTAAGTTGGCAGACCAAGCCGTTCAGCATCTCTTCTATGAACTCTTTGAAACAAATCTGGCTTATGCAGAAGCTCCCCTGAACTGATTAAAAAATTATCAAGGCTGGTTTTAAAAATTTATTTATTCAAATTTTCTTATTCTACTGACAGCCAAGTTGAAGTCAGAACTCATCCGTGAATGGAATAAAAGCATTTGAATGGCAGTGGGTTACGTAAAGCTGAAACTGCTGCGCAAAACTAAAGCTCCGAGTGTGATTTTGAAAGCACTGGTCTAAGAATGTAGGAAAGGATTTACAATCCGAAAGCCTCAGATGCTTTTTCAATTATTTTAAATGGATATAAACATGCTATTTTTCTCTCTTCCTCGATGCTAGAGAGAAGCCAGAGGGTTTTTTTTCTTTTTTTGCTACAATGCTCACATTAAGAGCAAAACTTCCATTCGCAAAGGTCTTTCCACCTCCCACTCCCATGCCCCTGAGTTTTGATCCTAAAGGCAGGAGTCCCCGTGTCCTTCTGAGGTCTATGGGAAACCTTGTTATAGCTATTGACTTTGCACACTTAAGACTGCTATAATTGCAATGGAAATCTGGAATGCACTTTTTCGTTGTGTGTTTATGTACCAGATATGAACTAGAGTCACAGACCAGGACCAAAAGCACATAGAAAAAACCTCTGTACAGAGCACAGAGCAGTTTTCTGTCTGTACAGAGGAAAAAAAAAACAACCTGTCCTCCAAAAGGCAACTGGAGATGGGGGCCACCCTCTGTGTTAGCCCAGGTTTTGCTGGGGATTCTTTACCATCACCCTACACACATCTCCTAAAACAGATGTGAACTGTACTATGGGAAGAGACCAGTCAGCCATCACAGCTAAAAGTGTGAGTGATTTCCATCTTTCAGTCATCAGAAAGAACAAAATGAGACACTTGTAAGTGTTAGATGACAGTTATACAGATTCTGAAGTGATAAGGTTGCAGACAGAGCAGAGTAGGTACTTCAGATGCTATAGGTTAAGGAAGCTGGTAAATTGTGTATCTAAATATCTGCGCATCTATTTATGTCAAGATGTTTTGAGACTGATAATTGTCTAAAATATTTAAGTAGTAGGTGCTGTTTGCATGATCATTTTACTCATATACCCAAGCCTTGCACCCGCAAACGGTATTGCTGTGCTCTTACACTTACTAATAGGGGCGTCATGAGTCATGACTTGGACCTGGACCACCACTTTCATCATTACCCTTTCTACTGTCCCTCAGCTGATCAGGGTAGGAAAAAATCCAGATTATTATGCATAGCCCATGACTACACTTCAGTCAGAAATCCTATGACTTAAGCTGGTTTCTAATCCATCTAAAGCCCTTAATTATACATATTTAAAAACACACCCTATAACTAGCATGTGGCCAGGTTGAAATCAATACTTGGTTTTCTTTCCCCTTTTAAAAAATTCCTTATTTGCCATCGCTTCTCTGCTTTTAAAGATTCTATGCTAAACCCAAAGTTGTATTAACAAGTAGCTCTTAAAGAGGCAAACTGAAAGTCATCAGATATTTATCCTGCTTGTAGGGCAGGATAACTATTTTTAAACATCATCAATGCAGGTATAAACCTTGTCAGATGCCCGCATAAATTACTGTGCTAAACGAGTCTTTGCAGTTTTCTTTCTCACATTTAGTCACAGAAGATGCGGTACAGATAAAAACACACGATCTCAATCACACTGCGAGAAGCCCAGGCAGATGCGCGGCCTTCGGCTGCGCCCTGGTGCCACGGGCTTCCCAGCTCAGTTTGTTAGGTCCGGTTTTCAAATTGACAGAGAAAGAGGCAAACACCATCGATATTTTGTGCCTTTTAATAATAAGAGAAAGATAATAAGTATTACCAGCTAGCTGGGGTCCAGGCTTTCCCACACAGGGGTCACACCACGGACCCCGACCGCTTCGGTCGTCCCTCTTTTATACCGTTCTTACCCCAAAAATGTTCCCCCTCCCGTTTTCCTGTTCTGCTTTCATGTCAATGTTATCTATATTTTATTGCTGACTGGGACCTCTGGATAAGCAACCCCTCCATGGAGATCATCCTGACTTGCCATATATCAGGAGTCCTTGTAGATAGGCAGCCCCTTCATGCAGAACGTCCTGACCTGCCATATATCAGGAGTCCTTGCAGATAGGTAACCCCTCCATGCATAGCCACCTGTCTTGCCAATTATCAAGGGTCCTTGCACCTCGAGACTAACTATTGACTAGCTTGTTAGTACACTCCACATTAACTATTTCATCCCTACAAGTTCCCGCTGCCGTAAGCAGGAGCTCAACAGCCAGATGCAGATTTGGGCCTGTATGCACATAGGGAGGCCTCTACCTGTCCACCTCAGGCCACCAAGTGCACCTTGAACCCTGAAGCTGGAGGCAGCCGGGCAGGCACAAGGTAGTCGCTGGCTCTGGGGTTTGTGCTGTTTTGCTCACTGCTCTTGAGGCAAAAAAGCAAGAAAGGGACTAGCATGAATCATAGAATCATAGAATGAATCATAGAATGCTTAAGGTTGGAAGGGACCTCTAGAGATCATCTAGTCCAACCCCTCTGCTCCAGCAGGGACACCTAGAACAGGTGGCACAGAGTGGCATCCAGGAGCGTTTGGAAGATCTTCAGGGAAGGAGACTCCACAGCCTCTCTGGGCAGCCTGTTCCAGGCTCTGTCACTCTCACTGCTAAGAAATTTTTCCTTAAGTTCCTATGGAACTTTTGATGCTTCAGTTTGTGACTGTTAGCTCCAGTCCTATTACTGGCCGCCACTGAAAAGAGGCCAGCACCATCCTCCTCACTGCCTCCCTTGAGGTACCTGTAGACACTGAAACACTAACTCACCCCATACTCCCAGGAAGGCTCTGGAACAATGCGAAACCGCCAGTATACAATGTACGTATGCTAACTGCTTCTCCAAGCAAGACGGGATTGTGAGGGAAGCATAAACTTTCCACTTGCAAGGAAAACAGCAGAATGCCAGCGTGGTTGTTATCCACTGGGTAACATAAAATGTATAGAGCAGTTTTAAATATATATACATATAGCCATGGGCTGTCATATTTCAGGGAATTGCAATTTCATTGGGAAGTTAATTTGAATTTTTTACCCACTTTGAAGCCGCACGACTGTGATAGTTTAATATTCTGACTGGGCCTTGGCAAGCAGAGTTCACAAAAAGTCTGTTTCAGTCTGAAAACTATTATGAATAAAGTGTTCCTACTTTATTTCTTAAAGACTCTTTTTGGTCTTACTTCTCTGTAAAGACATTATATTGTTCCCTTTCAAAGTTTTCCTTTCAAACTGACCTGCTTAAATTAGTTTTTAATCAACTCGTGATCAATTTCAGTGATTCACTTCAGCCAAAAAAGTCCTGAAAAGCTGATGTCTTCAATACATTTTTTTTCTGAATAAATATTTAACTCTTCATTTTTGAAAGTGCTTCATTTAAAACTTTCCAGATGTTTTACGCTAGAAAGTAAAAAACCTTTAAAACATAGTAGATCAAACAAAATATTATTGTCTCTCTAAAACAATTTGAAAATTTGAAAATAGATTTGCACAGCTGTAGGGCAAAGGCAGGAGAGCTGCTGTTGGCAAGCAGCTGTCGTGCAGCAAGGCTGTTCCGCAAACTAACCCTACTTGTCTCCTTGAAACTTGTGCTCCCCCATCTGTCTGCTGTATCCGTTACAGAGAGGAGCATGTCTCTGTCAAATTATGAACTACATTTTGTCCTGTGTTTGAACACATGTCTGAACTTGCCCAAAGCAAACTATTGAATTACTTCCCAGGCAGCTGCCCTTCCTGCGAGGAGGGCTTGACGTCTTACTGGAAGAGCCTCCCCGAGCAGCCGGCGGGGCTGCAATCTGCAGCCTGCTCCTGCGGTTGGTTCCCCAGTGCCCTGGCCCAGGGAACAGCTCTTTCATTCCAGAAGAGGACAGAGTAGGGCTGGGGGTGGGGGAAGCGAATGGATGTGGTGAGGGAGCATCTCACAAGACAGGCAGAAGACCTGGTTCAGAACTGGTCTGTATGGAGAAAAGAGGACTGCTCCAGATATTAAGAGAGCAGAAGCACATGGGTGCCTTTCATCTAGTTCTGGGGAGTCTAAGGTCAAGCGTGTTAAAGGCCAGTTATCCAAGAGAATCCTAATCTTGGTGTCAGGACACTAGCACCTCCTGTCCTCAGATGGGCACCCAAAGCGTCCAACTCAACAGTTTGAGGGCTGCACTGGACAAATCAAATGGTCAAAGCGCTCCTCAGCCAACACCTAACTGCCTTTGACCCCTTACCTCGTGACAAACAGTAACAGTGTGTGCACACCCCAAGGTCCTTTTCAAAATTTCAACATGTAACAAGGCAGCAAGGGGCATTTATACTAGGGGAACCTACAGCAGTAGCTACTTTGTGTTTAAGCAAACTTATGGACCTTTAAGAATTCTTTAAGGTACTCCAGTACAGGGGACAAAAACGCCATCAACATCCCATATTTTATGTGACTGATGTATGTCAGGTTAGAGGAAAATATCATTAAAGCACTTCAAAAGGTATTTATAGATAAAAACTATAAAAACTTTGTTTTCTCCTGAAAATGGCTTGCATGTATTTAGCAGGAAAAACAAAAAAGAACTTTAATAATCAACCAGATGACTGTCTTTTTCACCTGAGGTTGTGTTTTAGCCATTTTGTTCCTTCTGCCCACATCCCTCTCCTTAAATACAGTTGCCTACAGAATGACACTCCAAAGTCTTTTTCCACATATTTATCCTTCAGACTCTTGCTCCTTATGGCCCTTACAGTATATTTTGGCTCAAAGGTGCAAACTTGTTCTTAATTTCCTCTCTTTGATTTATTTTCTGCCTCCGGAATACACGTGCTCCAGCGGGATTGGACCCAGAGCAGCATGGAGCTATCTGGAATACCAGTTACGCTACGGCTGCAGTTCCGACGGCCTCCGCAGGCTGGACAGAACCGGTGGCAAAACTGCTGAGAGGACCCGCACTCCTGTCCAGCTGGAGGACCACAGCTTCCTTCTCTATCTAGAAGGGCAATCTGACTTCTTGTCACCCCATGCATTTAAGGACCACGGGGTTGTGTGTCACAGTATATCCCACCGAAGTGCTTACCCGGGGATGTACTAAGGGCTTCAGGGCAACCTCCCGCTTAACCCAGGCATGGGTTCGGTTCCACTGGCTTTAATAATAAAAGGAACATCAAGGCAGGTGAGATGTTAGAATGTTTTTAACGTTTTTAACCCCGGCACAGTCCTGGCCCAGGAGAGGTTTCGATGACAAGGTCTCCCGAGCGCACGCGGTGCCGTTTGGCAGCCGCGGGCATTAGGGTCACAAAGCCTGGGAAGTTGCCATATAACCTCTGTCGAGGGCAAGACCTCCGCAACTCGAGTGACATTCTGTCACTGATTATATTTTTGAAAAAATCCGAATCCTTGGCTACTGATTTTAACACATCTCACATTGCCTTTTTTTTTTTTTTTTTCTGCAGGATTTCAGGTCAGAATGAGAACAGTTACTATTAACCATTTTGTTTCTTTAATCATTTTGTTTTTCATACAATGGTGCTACAGTCTTCCCTTCAACAGATTGCTTACCAACATACACTGAAAAACACAGAAAGAAAAAAAAATCTGTTTCTAATATATAGAGTAAAAGACACTCCAAATACAGGGACATATGCTCTTTTTAATATGCATAGATTTTTAAAGCTGAAGTCTATGATTCTTCAAACATTCACTTGTTAATTTAAGTGCAATTTTTGGCAAAAAAAATTATTTAGTGGGAGCTATGCAAATAAATCCTAGTGCTCTGAAAACTCCCCTTGAATTTCCTTCTTAAAGGATCTTATCAAAGAATACAGGATAATTTGTTGAGAGCACTATTTTGAGATTCAATTATATCAATTTTATACAGTGAGGTAGAGTCTCTTTGCCATAAAATTTGAGTTTCCATGAGTGTCAAATCACAGTGTGTGTAATTGCTGGATACTTTAAAGTATCTCAGAGCTCGGAGCCTTAGTTAGTACTTTAAAAACTAATTAAAGAAGCAGAAATTACTTTATCTGCAGCTCTGGCAGCTCAACGCGGTCCAGCATCCAGGTGTCACAGTAACTCCAAGGAGCCCTCGGTGGCTTCCCACAGGACAGGGCAGCCCTCGTCACCCCCTGCAGCTCTGAGCACGGCTGGCACTGGGAGTTTATAGCAATGGTGGCGTTAGGCATGGGCACACAAGGCCCCTTTCCTGAAGGGATTTGGAAAGCGCAGCCTGGACGGAGCCTTGACTGGACCCACACGCTGCACCCGGGCAGTCTGGAGGAGCAAACATGCTTGAGCTTGCACCGGGGTAAAACCAGTGCGAGTTAGAAAAGACACCGGCCAGAAAAGCCTATTTCCAGGACTCAGTGAATGCTCACTCAAAGCAAGAGTAAATACGAGTATATGCACAGGAACTCTGATCTACTCTGCGTCCGTTCATAGGTAGGTGTGAATTCCTGACGGCTGTTTCAGATTTAAAAACAAAGTCAGGACCGGTTTCCATATTCGTAAGGCAAGAGGGTTGATGGTGCTGTGTCACCACGTTATTTCACAACACAGAAGAATCAGCAACTCAGAGAAATGTGCTTTATTTTTAACGAGAGAACAAGATAAGTGTGGATGAGCCCCAGTATTTCAACAGTATTCCCAAGAAACACATATTTTGCATCTGACACACACCACTGATTTTCAATAGCTTTGTACTGCTTCTTGTTTATGTTTCAGCGAGTGCCAGATCCTGAGGAAAGCTCCTCGATGCATATGCATGGTTTGTGTTGCATGCGAAACAGCAGGAAGAGCTGAATAACCACGGTGCGAGAAGCTGTTCAACCCACGATGTGTAAGCGGAAAGGAAGTACTTTTAAAGAAGCCAGATTAGAAAACAAGGCCGTAAGAAGGGCCAGGGGTGCAGTTTAGAGCCACTCCAGGAACGCGTGTTTTTTTAAACTTTACATTTTATTATTTTTCCACGTACCATAACTTGGACCCCAAATGCATTACAAACAGAAGTGCATGCAGCTGGTGTCATGAAATGATTATCGGGACATCTTTCCCAGTTTCAATCCAAAACTATAAAACAGCATTTCAAAAGAAGAAAGTTAAACCTCAAGACGTGTATGAAGCAATAAAAGACAAGTGCAGGTCAAGGATGGCCAGTCCCTTTATAGCAGATACAGTAAGCAGACATGCAGAAAAACACAGCGGAGGCCTAGAGACAGCTCTCTGCCAGGAAGGAAGAAAAGCCACTGCTAACACCTCTGTTATTACAACAGGATATCCCATTTAATCATATCCCCTGCCACAAAGTGCTTTTCAGCAGAGCACAGTGAATCAAAATTCACCTATGTTAAACAAAGATTAAGTTTTAATAAACTATGTGAGTTTCTAATGTTTTGGCAAATTTATCTGAAGTTATTACAGAAAGTCTCCCAACACTTTAGGAAGCTTCCAGGCCCATGTGCCATTTTTGCCCTTCCTTCGACTTTTGTTTCAGCAATCTCCATTTCCAGCCAAACGCTGTGGGTAGGATTTCAGTGCTCTGTACCGTGTTGTTCCCGCTCTAAAATTCGGAACTGGTGGCTCGTGGCTACTTTCTGTGAACACATTGCCCTCCCCGGGACGCTGCCGATGACCTGGCTCCAAGGACAGTTTTCCCTGCAATCTCCTCTCCTGACATTTCAGAGAGGAAATTTAGCTGAAAGTTTTCACCGATTGCAGACTAATTATCCATTCCCTTGCGAAGCAGGGGAAGGCGGCATTTAGAGTGCCTAAGGAACTCTTAAATCAGGCAAGCTGAATTTGAAAATTGAAAATCTTAATGAAAAATTGGACATTCACTAAAATGACCCATTGCATATTATTGCAATAAATATTTAAGATTTCCAGGCATTTTAAAATCTGGTTTTAATAGATTCTCAATTTAATGTTTTTACAACAATAAAGGTGACAAGCCAATAAAAATATCTGGCAAGTCAGTTTTTGCTATTGTGGAACATAAGGAACCCAAGTTAAGACAGATACAATAATCTAACCAACTCCACGTCTGTCATCCTTGAAAGCAAAACTGATCTGTAATTCACTATGGAAAAAGCTACAAAACTGTGGTTTTGCTATAAAACGGGCCTTAACATTTCAACCTGGTTTGGGCAACAGAGTCCAAAAAGACAAAAAAAGAAGAAAAAAAGAACTTTGTTTGATTTGGATATAGTTTATTTCATAAGCGAAAGAATGTAACACGCTTACTCAGGCTCGTGAGAGCAAGAACGGAAGAATCCAGGCATGAAAGCGGAGCGGAGAAGAAATCTGTCCCTTCTTTCCAGGGCGAGCTGCGGCGCGGCGCTAAACATGGCGGCAGCAGCAGCGTTCGGAACCGCTGCGCTTCGACTCCAGGGTTTCCAGCAGAACGCAGAGCGACCCTCCCCGGTTATCTCCTTCAGGCTGTTTGTGTTTGGGCAAAAGCATCGTACGTCCAAATCTCTCGCGCGCCTTTTTTCTAACGGGTCAAACACTGCTAAAGACTATTTGGCACATTTTCAGAAGCATTATTAACACAAACAGTAATGTAGGGTCACCTGCTTCTGCATTATTGAGATTTTTCTCTTCTGTATTTATGTTGTTTACACAGGAAGGAAAATAGAAACTACATGAAAATCTTTTCTTCTAATGCAGACACAGCACAAACACTAGAACTTACTACGCACTCAAAAATGTGCAGAAAAAGAAAATATGGAAAATTTATTTCAAGACAAAAGAATCACTATATGGATTATAAAATATAAAAAGGACATGTATGTTATCTCCAGCAAGATTTAGAGAAACAAACATCAATGTACTGTCTGAAGGAGTATAGTCTGAAGTGCACAGTCTAAAACTTAAGGAAATAATCCAAAACAAATACCATGGTTTTGGCCCTTGCATATGTTCCAGCTAGGTTAAAGGAGCCAGGATTTTGCCTAGCATCATTCAGTGTCTTCTGCCCTCTGGCAAAAGCCGTAGCTCATTAGCTGTACACAGAACTGAGACTCCAATTTTGCTGAAGCAGAATGAAGAGGAAAAAATCTCTTATTCCTTTGAGGGAGATATTTGGGATGGATATTTGGGTGGTGTTTATTTAAGAATAAAAGTAGTCAAGGATTACCTAACAAGAAGTGCAGGAAAGAGAGACACTTCAGGCTATGCAAACACAAGGAGACAGCCTGCTCTGTGACTTGCACTAAGAAGGTCAAACAGGGAAAGCAGCTTTTATGACACAGAAGCTGTGGAGAGTCCCTAGGAAATAGAGATCAAAGCAAAATAAATCTCAGAAATAGGTCATTTTTTTCCCAGTGTTAAGCTCTAGATCACCAAAGTGCTATTCCCAGTATATAATGAACAGCACGTAATGAACAAAGTGCATTTCCTTTCTTAATGTCATGATTTATAGCACCGCTGAAATAATAGATACTTTGGATAGGTTGCTTTATTTTGCTTTTTCAACATAAAATAGAGACCTCTCCACCTATTACGGGGATACTGTAATCTGATCAATTCACATGTACATGAAAAAATCCTTCTCCCTGGGCCAGACTTGTCGGTATGTAAGTCAAGCAAACGAGGATACTGCAAATGGCAGCCAAGCTCTGCCGCAGCCAGCAGCACTGCAGAAAGAACAAGAAGGTGCAGGATGGCCGAGAGCTGAAGCCCCAGAGACCAGGGCAGAAATTAGCTGCACAATTTTAACTACCAGAACAACTACCCAGTCAAGCAGTGCCACAACCAAAGGTGGCGGTGTTTTTTCCATCATTAAAAATTTTTGAACTAATAGTAAATCTTTCCAAAAAAAAAAGAAGAAAGACTGCAGTTCAACTATCATTGCTGGAGACCATTTTCTCCGGTGCCTAAATTCCAGCTTGGAGAAAGTGTGACCCAGCTTTTGACCCTGCCTGGGGAGTGAGCAAGTGTTCACACCATCTACTGAGTCAGCAAACCTCAGCTTCGAAAAAGCAGCAATCTATAAAAAAAATAGAGAGCAAATAAAAATGTAAAGGAGAGAGACTGAGAGTTAAGTATACATTCAGCATATTCCTCTGGGGGAAATAACCCCTATAGTGCCAGCCTTTCCGAACTCAAAGACAGCCTCTGTTTTCTAGCAGTAAGAGAAGGAAGTAGTTATATAATATGGGTAGACCTGGCAGTGTTAAAATACTTCTCCAAAGCACTTCAATAAAGAGAGGGGCTCCGCATATTTTCTCTTCTACACTATCCTGGGCTGGATATTCAGCTGGATCCTGAGTGATAAGGAGATAGACAAGGGGGGAACAACATGCACGTCCTGCTTGGAGCACCACGGAGGACAGACTTGAATCAGGGAAGGGTCAGTCTCATTCCAAAGCTATTTCTGAGCATTTCCAGCATGCCTGGCGCTGCCATCCCACCGTTGGGGAGTAGTTGTATCGGCTGATGGTGAGAATAATCTGCTCGTGCACCACAGATGCCTGAGGAAGCTGGGGGATTTTTCCTAAACATGAAAGATGGCCACCATAAAAACAGCATTCCTACATCTCCATAAACAGACCCCTCTCCATTTAATCCAAAACGATGTGTGCAACGTTAGAGCACACATCAGAACACAGGTTACTGTCCTGGAGGCCCAAACTTTGGTGGCTGCTTTGTAGAAGATGGAAGGGAAGTCTTTTGAAGTTTTTTTATTATTATTTTTTATTTCTAAATGAGCACAGCAAGATCACCACTCCTCACGACAGCTGCTAAAATTGGGCAGTTTGGGGTGAAACTACATTTCTATACTGATCTGCTGAAAAGCAGTGAGCAGCTGAGAGATTTTCCTGGCTTGCGCACATGCACTTCTTACCTAACGTAGATCAGGCAGGTAATGAACTTCTTCTCATAAGCTCTTCCTTGACTGTGACCTAACGGCCTTCTTTTTCTTGCAGCTGTGTCCCCTGGTGTAATAAAAGAGATTCCACCTCTCTCCTCTTGTCCACGGAAGTGGAGATAGCTGGGGCTGAAGCAGTTTTCACAGATACAGAAGGGCAACTGTTGGGCACTTGACATCCCACAGAGGGAAAAACAACAACCAACCAACCAAACGAAACACCTAAAACGCATCCCAGCTGCAGATTCCAGCTGCAGTGGAAGCAAAGGCGAAAAGACAGCTGCAACGAATGAAGCCATGTCAGAAGGGAAGCCAGGCTGGCACCGGCTGCCCGCCCGGATTTGCCTGCTCTCGGCCCGGTTTGTGGCGCCCTCGGGGCGCCTCGGGCTCTGGGCTCCGGGCAGGACACGCGGGCGGAGGACGAGGCCCTCTCCAAGGTATCGTCTCCCTCGCGAGCGCGGCGCCGCTGCGGGGCCAGGCAGGGCTCCGCGTCCCGCGAGGCCAGGCCGTGCTGCGCACCCACAGCGCTGCTGCAGATGCTCCACTTGGACCTAGGCCACGCTCATATGGAAACGTGCGGAAAACTGATGCGTAACCAGCGATTCTGCGGCCAACTCACGCTGCCGAGGCGCGCGCGGGGGGACTCCCCTCTCAGCCCGCACGAGTCAGCGCCCCTAGCGCGCGGTCCCGCCGCCTCCCTGGGGAGGGATGGCACCAGCACAGAGAGGCCCCCGTTCCCACCAGCCTGGGGAGCTCACCGGAAAACCTGCCCGAGGTTCTGACTGCTCCTGCAAAATATGGGGAGCAGGGAAGCGTCGTCAGGAGGGCCCACGGGGTCACTACAGGAGTTCATGTCGTCTCCTGTGACAGCTCCAGTGTCCTACTAATCCCATGAATTCTGGCTGTTTGGAGAGCCTCTTTTCTGGAAGGGGAAAGCACTGTGCAATTCCCCTCTCCTAGGAGAGACCATTTACAGTATTTTAAAATGAATGGGAGGGGAGAGCAAGGAGGAGGAGCGAGAATTACATCCTTGGGACTGACTGCTCACTGACAACAGAGGCTCCTGATTCAGCTGCATCAATCACCTGCATCACGGACATGGACTCACCTGCACTGTATTGAGCACTGCACAGTTTCCTCTCAAAGTGTAAAAGCGTTTCAGAAAGCATCCGCAATATGACTGCAGCTGCACTTATTTATTACCCACATGAGACACTCCAATGACCGAGGATCATGTTCTTTTTCAGGCCACTGCAATTTCCATGAAAGAGCCACAGGAGGAGTGTGTATTTCATACCTGTCTATTGACATCTTATGTATTGTTTGTAAAACACAGAAGGAAAGAAAAAAAACAGGGAAGATTTATATTGCTTTTTGCAATGAGGCAGAGTCAAAGTAGCCCCAAAGCTAGGAGTTACCTCCTGCCACAGGATGCCTTCCTGAGCACGGCCCTGTACAAGCAGCTCTGCCTGCTGACTTCAGCAGCCCCGAAAGGATGAAATGAACTGGCTTTGAAAGAAACACTCCTAGGAGAGTTTACCACTGCAGAGACAAACGTTCACATCAGGATTTCCAGCTTCCGTAGAGTCAAGATGCTCCTCCACACTTGAAAGGAAAACAGCTGCATGCTTCAGCCTCTTGTTTTAAACTTCACTTGTAAAATGAGATACCTGATTTTCAGAGTTATACCCTATAGGAATGTTTTAGTATTGTTCAAATCAATAACTTTCTTGAGATCTACATACACTGGATATATTGAAACGATGTCTGAATCTGGCTTTAGGTAACTACAAAAGAGTTAATATCGACTAAATTATTAATAAATATCTCATGACAAAACAAAAACAAGAAGTACATTTCAGATATTTGTGGTATTCACATCTGAAAGTATCTTGGAAGATTCCAACCCAAGATATCTTTAGACCAAAGAGGATTTCATATCTGTCTTTATAACAGCTTGTCAACCAATAAATTATATTTTAAAAAAAGGCAAAATTACAAATGCACACATACCCACAGACACACAAAGAGAAATAGCTAGAAACAATACTTGTCCGGCTAAACACAAGAAGGATAAATATGTGAAAACATATTTGTTTTTCACATAGTATATTTGATGTTTCTGACTATATTACTGAAGGAAATTATATTTCTCTTGATGATAATAATGAACAATTTGAAATCACACAAATAAATCCAAAGTTATCTCCCAGGTCCTTTTTAGTGCAATTGCTTACTTACATTAGATTAAAAACAAAAAACAAACAAAAAAAAAGAACAAAAAATGTGGATGAAAAATCAAATTGCCTTCAAAGAATACAGATCTTTTCACTGACTTTAAATTAGTAAAACATCATTTTAAATGTTAGTATTAAAGTGTTTAGTCATGGTAATACTATTTATAGAAGCTGTTATATTAAAAAGAAACTAGATTACACCCGCTGACTTTAAAAAACTAAGACTTAAGATGTTCAAATGATGGAATTCATTTCATTAACAGTTCAGTATCCTGAACTGATGGTGCACAGTTCAAGGTGAAACAGTGGCAAGATGTAGAGCCACATGTTGCAATGAACAGGATATCACACTTATAAAATGCTCTCATAAAATAAATAATGTCAGTAATTACTGGGTGCTACACCACAAACTACACATCTGATGGAGAAGAAGGATCCATCTATACACCAATCATTGCAAAATATTTTTTGTGTGGTTTACATAAATATTAAGCACTTGTTCTGAACTATGGCATATAAGAAAAGTCACAGTGGGTTTCTTAACATTCGAGAAATCCATAAAAACAATATTTTGATATAAATTCAAGTAACTAAAAAACCTGCCCTAATTATTTGACTTAAAAGTTGCTGTTTAAAAACACTGCTAGGAACTTGGTGAAGTGACTGCAGAAAATAAACAAAGTAAGTAAAAGACTCTTATTCATAGTGGATTGAATTCATCCCTGTTCAGAGTGCTGGCACAAGATTTGTGTACTCCTTATGTCTCACTTAAAACCCATTTTAGGAAGAAGAGCGTAAAAATTCATGCTGTCAAAAATATTTCTCAGACTCTACAAACTATGTCGTTCCTCTCTCTCAGCATGTGAATTTCTGTTTTTCCCGCAATACCCTGACCCTGATGGAAACCAGTAAATAATTATTTTTCCCCAATGTGAACTGTCACACTTTGGTCCTTCATTATGCTTTTTTTTTTAATGTCCTTCGTTACACTTTTAAGTTTCCCTTGTTCTTAGGATAATTTATCACTACTGTATTGCTCTTTAAGTTTCTTCTAATTTGTGAATATTAATGGAATGCTGAGCAACTTCCACATTTATTATTTTAGGCTTCTGCTCTTCCAGGAAGACAAATTTTATCAACTGTAGCACAGGAGATGAGAATATCAGCCAAGGTTCAAAAATTTAAATAAAATGTATGTTTTTATTGTACAGCTCATGTAGCAGGAGATAGCTTATATGTTACAAACATACTACTTTTAACACTGTTTTACTACTGAGATGCAGAATTCAGGGTATGCCCTAAATTGTTTCAGTTGGAACCTCTCTATCCAAATGACTTCCCACTGGAAGACACGCAAAATTTAAGCCTTCCATGGAACACTTCAACTTTGATGATTTATAAAAAAATGCCAGAATGAAGCGGAAAGAAAATGTTGTTGTTGTTGCGGTGGTGGTTCATTTCCACCGCACTGAAACGTGACTTCAATGTCTTGCTTGGAGTCATTCCGAAATGCCATGGAAATGCACTTTCCCGGCCCGCGTGACGCGCTCCCGCACAGCCGCTGTAGAAGTTGGCCGTGGTGATGTTGCCCTTTGAGTCTTACCAGTGCCAAGGGCATGTTCCTGCAAAGACGGTGTCTTATCTTGGCTGCAGAAAATTCAGCCTCGCCCACACTGCTGCTGCAATGTGGAAATTGTGTTCCTGCAGGGAGACTGCCTTGGAGACAGGAGAAGTGTTTGCTCTCTGACAAGCTCCCTTACAAGCAAGAGATGCACAGTACTGAGCTGACAGAAAGCCTTTGGATCAACAAAACCATAGTTTTGGTGTTTTTGCAGTGACAGATGACGTTTCCATCAAAAAAAAAAAAAATCAGGATGTACTTTGACATTTCAAAATGAAAATTTTGTTAAAATTTTGTCATAATGTGTGTGTGTCGCATGCACACGAGCCCAAGATCTCCATTTTTTGTCTCACATCAGGTTTACAATATGCTTCCAAATCCCTTCCAAATAGATACAGGTATATACCTACACTTCCAATAATACAATTTATTATACTGCAGACATTCCTAATTTCAGCTCCCTCTAGTAAAGTGACATTCGCTGTTCCCAGAGCAACCCTGTAAGCGAAGCACAGAATGCAAGGCCCTAATGTAGACATCAGGAGCATGCTGTAGACTGTGTAGTGCTACCTGTTGTAAGGAACAAAATCAACTACCACAAACAGCTGCAATTAGGCTTGATATCTCACACCCTGCTAGAACCAGACTTGGCAAAGCTTGCTCGTCTGCCATGCTGGATGACACCTCTAAACTCAGCCTTTTGCCTTCCCTGTTTCTGCTGACAGGTTTTACTGACTTTCCAGTGTCTGTAGGCAAAGATACTTCATCAAAAAATGCACAGACAGATCCGTAACGACAGCATTATTTTCATACTGCACTCATCTAACTAATTCCTTTGAGGCAGAAATATGCCTGGCACTTTCTGCCAGTCGCCCCTGGCAGGCTATATAATAAAAGAAAAACTAGGAAGAAGTTTTTGGCATCTTTTTTTTCTCATTAGGAGTATAGAGGTCACTAAGAAAAGGATTCCCATCAAACAGTGTAAAGATGTTATGCTTGGGTTTTTCCTCACGCTGACAGTTGCTAGACATGAGGAAGTGCAAATCACCTCCTAATCCCTGCAAATGTTTCCATTTCATGATGTCCCCACTGAAATCTCTGAGATACTGATAGAACAAAATAAAAATGTTTATTTTATGATCTGGGAGAAGATGAAAGATGGCAGTTTGCAATGCTTAGCAACAGTTTCGGCAAAGATCTGGGATTCATATGGATAAATTGTTCCCGTTAGGATCTTTACCCTTCACCCAGAACAGTTGGGTAGAAGGGAGCCTCAAAACATTAAAGAAATTATCATCTTCATTGTTTGAACTACAGTGCTGTTGATGCACTGCCCAACTGTACAGAACTGTATTTCATTTGGCAAGATTTACAGTGAAATGAAACCTTCTCAGAGAACATTCCCGTTAAGTTGTCTCTCTGTTACACAGACCAAATAAATAAATTCCTTCATTCCACAGAACACCAAGAGCACAGTTCTCCCAGGTTTCAGACAGATGACCTACTAAAGGGCTATTAGGAGCACAGAGAGGCAGTGCAGTGTGTAACCCAAAGGGGACAGAGCTCCAAAGACTTGCCCAAATGAGCCACTGCTAGTAACAGCTTGTGACACATCCTTAGCAGCTCAGAGAATGCATAGGAAGAAAATGTGTGTCTTCTGGACCGAAATGTCAAGGCAGCAATGATTTATTACTCCCTCGATTTATACAGAAGGAGATAATGGCAGAAAAGGTTATCAAAACCAATGAAGGGGAGAAGGAAAACATGGAGCCAAAATAGCAAAACACAAACTAAGTGAAAAGATAATTATGAAAAGAAACAAACAATAAAAGCCACCCTGATGAGGCGCTTTGTTCCCATTTCCTCAGCAAGGGCTGTTTCCTTGGTGCATTTCACACGACGCCTACACAAGCGATCAGGGCATCTTTTGGACTCAGACATCAGCATCAGCGGTGTCAGCAGCAATGCCTGTGTTGACTGCAAGGAAGGGAGGATTTCAGCTTTGGTCAGTGAAGGACTGGTTTTGCCTGTATTGTGCTGGAAGCACTTTTGCCCTTCGCTATCAGTAAAAAGAAAGCTAAAGTGCATGTTTCTACCACGTGGAAACCAAGCGATCAAAGCTTAAGACTGAGATAGGGCCCAAGTTCCAGCTGAACCTCTGTCTACTCCACCATGACTGTAAACAAGTTACATCCCTTCCCTGCCAGAGTTTCGTATTTTATATGCGAAACTGTGCAGCTTCAAATTTAGTCGTATTTCCTAGAGTTTGAAAACCCAGCGGGGAACACCTGGCGCCTGGGGCTCGCAGAGAGGCCGGGCCTGGCCGTGCGGCCTAGCAGGGACCGCAGGGCTGCCCGTGCGCGGCGCCGCGCGGGGCCTCTGCTCTGGGACGGC
>NW_010586735.1:297493-348433 GCF_000705375.1 Tinamus guttatus
CCGTGTTTGGTGATACATCGCCAGCAAGAGGCTGGAGGAAATACTTTTCTTTCCTTACTAATAAAGAAAAGAATTAGTTCATTAAGTTGCATCTGGCTGTGTTTATACATCGCTGACAAAACACCCAGAATATGTAGATAGGATAACGCACTGTTTGTGCTGCCTGATGGAAGATGTGGAGGACAACTTGTTTACAGGGAACCTTCACTGTGAAATTCTTTTCCTGCTATTTACTCTGGTCAGATCAACAATATTTTTCACTTAGAGAAAATTAAAGAAATCAACACATGTCAGCTGTGGAAAGGATACTTGCAGCCTCAGGACATAGTGGGGATCCATCAGAGATCAGGGAGATCTCCTTATCCCTTCAACATATCATTGGTTTACATGATTTAATGGCAAAATGTAATTCTATGCTCTAGAGAGACTTAGATTTTAATGTGTCAGTAGTTCTTTTTATTTGATCAAAACAGAAAGGAAGGGAATGGGAAAGGGGAGTGAATGGGAAAGCTGAGGAAAGGATCAAACAATTAAGTTAATCACCAGCACGAAATTACTCCCTTGTTCTCTTGTAGGGCTGTGCAAATTATATACATTTCTTCTGAGACCTTTCTGCAGTTTTGTTTTCACCAGTTTTGCATATATGAAACATTCAGTTTTTCACAGTAGTAAAAAAATAAGCTGCATCATTAAAAAAAAATCAGCTTTTATGAAAGTGGTTGTATTTTTTGCAATAAGATACATCAGCACAAATACATATCCTAGCTGATTAGAAAAATTTGCACGTTCCTGTTGGAAATTATCTCCCAAAGTAAGGATAAAGTGTCTAAGAATGTTTTCAAGGGCACCTGAGAATGGAATTGCCCATAGATTTCTATTCACTAAACAGTAGGAGCAGCAAAAAGATCCTGCATTATCTACAAATACTTCATGCTGAGAGTGACAAGCCACTGGCTTAAGATGAAGAACACTCAACCAACGGACTGTAACATCAAGCTGAATGAATGGAAAATGGAATGAAACGACCATAAACAACAGTCTCAGATGACAGTCCAGCATTCGATCCTTGAGATCTTTCAGAGATTCTGATTGACAGAATTTGAGCATTCTTAGAAAATCAAACTGAGGCTAAAATTACCAAAAACATTAAGAATTTTGGCCAATGAAGACATTTTGATCTCATGGCATCTCTGGAAGTGCTTGTCTGTCCTTTTTCTAACAAAATATGCTAAATGTGCTCAGCACGAAGTAATGTGGCACAGTTCTCACGACGAAGTCTGGGGAAAGGGGAATGAAGGAGTCACCATAATGAATGTGACATAGTGTGAGGGCTGAGCATGACAGGACCCTAAAGAAGGCTCAGGCAAAGGAGGACACAACATAAACACAACCCTGTTATTTTTGGACGCGAGCCCAGGGATGCAGGCAAGGAGAAAGGAATGTGTCTCTGTGAAAAGAGAATCTATGTCCGAGGCCATCACAGCTGCACTTGGGCTCCTCAGCACACAAACAAGAAGTTCATTTTAAATGGCTAATCTTGGATGAAGAAAAACCAAGCAACCCAAGAGGCACAAAGCAGCCCACTAATACCTAGTGAGTTCACTTGACTTCAACATCATCTGACTTGTGCTTAACGACTTGTCTTCTTTATTCTTTTAATTGATTCTTGTTAAGCAAAATCCAGTTTTCTTATTCTTGCAAGTGATGATGAAAACGCCTAGTGATATAACATGGCTATTGCAAATCTACTATTTAGGTCATATATAGGAACTTTACAGAAACAGATATGTCAGCAAAGGGAACACGTTAATAAGCCATGCTTGGCAGTTGTGGTTTGTATGTGATTTCTGCAATGAACACGGTGATCCTGAACAAAAACAGAGTCACAAAGCAGCTGCTTTGCGTGACTTTTTTCTAAACCTAAATTACAGTATATTTATTCTGTATACCTTAACATTAGAATAATAACATTTTGTAATAGTACTCAGCACAAGCAAAGTAGATGTTTTAGCCCTGCTTTGCGCTCCCTGTAACTTGCTGCTACTTCTCCCAGGACAAAAAGGACCAGATGAAAGCAAGGAAGAGAAGTGTAGGGGACTGAGGCATCTCAAGTTCGCTTGTAGAAGAAAGGAATAAAAGAAAGAGAGAAGGAAGGAAGAAAAAAGCAGGAAGAGAAAAAGTACAAAAGGGAAAACTCCGTAGCAGCAGTTAAGTTACCTTGGTCTGGTAGGTATCTGATATCAGAACTCACCGATACCACTGCTACTGGGCAGACCTACGTGCAGTAGGTTTCGATGACTGGAAACGTGTACCTACTTCAGTTTGTTCAAATGAAATAACGCCACTGAGATTAGGAGAAACAGTAAGAGAGGCTCACTACTGCTGTGGGCTTGACTGCTGAAGAAACTGCTGTTTCCCTGACTTCTAACTTCTTCACGTCTGAGGACATACTCTCCATCATACTCCAAAAGAAAAGACTGACCCCAGTAAATACTGAGATCTCAGGTAAGGGCCCCTGGCCTCATCACTTGGCTCCCTCTTTCCCAGTGCAAGGAAAGCACAACAGAGCCTCTCCTGCATCTCAAACGAAGGGGTCACCTCCCAGCTTGCATGTCAGAATGGATTTTATTTCATGTTTTACACCAGAGGGAGACACTGTGCCAAGTTTAAATTAAGAACAAAAGTCCAAGTAATGGTGCATCACTTGTGGTTTTGGGAATGGGAAAAAAAGATAGCCTCAAAGAAAACACATACCTTTTATGGAAACCAAATATAGACCACAATTGGCATCGAGAAAACTGCATGGACAAACAAAACTGCTGGATAAACAAATCAAAATTACACAGGAAGCTGACACCCATTCTTTACAGTGGAAAACCAAAGATAAAAATGAGTCATATATTTTATATTTTTGGACAAGACAAACTTCCATCTGTCTGGCACTACATGATTTATTTTCTCAAAGAAGTCTAATATTTCCAATATTGCTCTTAAATAGCCAACCAAGTAATCAGGCAGAAGGATCATTTAAAATAGTTGATGTCATGGAATAGCTGACTGCTTTGTGAAAAGCAGGAAAATGGCTGGCATTGAGCTGCAATATGCTGCCTCCACCGAGCGACTAGAGTACGTACAAAAACAGAGAGAGAGAGGGAAAGAAAAAAAATCCTGATAGGCTATGAGTACATTAGATATTGAGATTTTTATGAGAAAGGTAATTTCTAAAGGAAATTAATATTTCAGAGGCATTAAAAATATATGTGTATGTTAATTTCTCTTAGTTTTTTCATGGAAGTTTTTCTTCCTGCTTTTTATTGCATGTAGAATGGTATCACAGAGTCACAGAATGGTTGAGGTTGGAAGGGGCCTCTAGAGATCATCTAGTCCAACCCCCCTGCTCCAGCAGGAACACCCAGAGCACGTGGCACAGGGCGGCATCCAGGTGGGTTTGGAAGATCTCCAGAGAAGGAGACTCCACAGCCTCTCTGGGCAGCCTGTTCCAGGGCTCTGTCACCCTCACAGGAAAGAAGCTCTTCCTTAGGTTCCTGTGGAACTTTTGGTGTTTCAGTTTGTGGCCGTTTTCTCTAGCCCTATCGCTGGTCACCACTGAAAAGAGGCCGGGCGCATCCTCCTCAGGTGCCATTTGTAAACCCTACTATTCATTTATCGCTTTGTTGTTACGTCTCTTTGAGCTGCAAGAGGCTAAACAACACTACCGTTTGCTCAGGAGCTGGACCCCTACATCTTCAATAAGGCCATTTACCTGCTGTTCTTTCTTGGATAAAAATCTGGGTCACCTGGGAATTCTGTCTTTGTAAGAGATTGAGCAAGACTTTGAAGTGTATCCTGGATGTGTTCTGATAGGAGAATAAACACTTTAAGATCTCAGGCGATGCTTTTATTTCAAAGAATTTAAGATGATATCTGATCCTTATTTACTGTTCCTCTGTTCTCTGCTACCCAAATATATTTGAGACTACCAGAAAACTCTACTAACTTGGAAGATTCCCTCTGGAATTCATCTGTAAATAGCACGTATACCCAAAGTCATTTCACCATTATGTTATCCGAAGCACAAACAAATCAGGTCTTCTCATTCATCGCTGCGCACAGAAACAACGCTCACTACACTTACTTCACTGACATGAGAAAAAAAGAGCCAATTCGTAACATACACAGCTATGAAATGAAATAAAAATACTTTGTGAAACCCCTTCAAAGCTCTTTGTAACAGCAGCATTGTCATTTTTTGGTACGGGAACTACAGTTCATATTAGATGAGACTGTAAGTCTGAGCTGAACATGTGAGCAATAGTGTATTTTGGCATGCAGTAGGCTGAGTAACATCTTTGTACTCTAGAAAGAAGAAATAAATGCAATGATTCATAACATTTTTGTACATTTAGTGAGCATTCACACATCAAAAGTTCTCTCTCACGGCTGTAACAAGGCCAGACAGATAAAATACGGTAACAACTCCTAAATAATTTGGTATATTTTGGGAGGAGAAAAAGAGCCAATAGATTAAAGAAACCCTTGACACGAACACTGGCATTTCCAGAACATGGAGTGAGGGGAAGGGAGGGAGCAAAATGTGTCGTTCTTTTTTCACTCCCTGCATGTGATGCGTCCACATCCTCCGCGTCACATTCCGGTTTGTGACAGACCACGCAGGTCTGAGCTCCCTGCATTTGCTGATCAGCGACACAGGTCGTGGCTGGGAAGGGGTGCAAGGTTCTGCAAGCTGGCTAAAGATCTGGCACCCACTGAGACGTCAGTCCCCGCAGTCCCTTCCGCTGCCTCCTTCTGCTTTGACACCTCTCCTCTTTTGTTACCCGTCCCAGCAGAAAGATCCCCCGCCAAGCTGCCAGCCAATTCACACACTGGAGAAGAAACACGAGATAGGAAAATCTCCCAGTGAAATCAATATATATTGATTATATACATAATCAATATATAATCATGTCCCCCGTCAGGACTTCTTAGTATCCCAAACAGGCTGACACCATATAGAATACTAAATACATGTTAAAGATGACACTCCATGCTGTCCATTTTTATCACAAGCCAAAAATCATTTGCTGAGATATAAAATAACCACAATCATCTGTATAATATCCATATTAACTCAGCCTTCATTTAAGATCTACTTGTAATGGTATAGGACTTTGTTTCTGTTTTTTAAGGTTATACATAAAGTAACATGCCAAGCATTAAGACAGCATTGTATTTATGCACACAAGCTATAAAGTCTTATACCACATTTCTTCTCAGTAAACATGCAAAGAATGGAAGTAGTATATGTTTTTAATATTAAAGGTAGTCAAAGGGAAGTTTCTCTAAGAGAGTCAGTTCAAGCTCAGAAAGAGAGGCTGGAGATCTGTTCAAGCCTAGACAGGCCATCAAAATGCTGTGGTTAGAATAGCCCATTCTGTAAACACTTGTACCCAAAAGTATCTATTTACAGTGCAGCAAAACATCAGTGCAGGGCTAGATCAAAACTCCAAAATAGAGTGCAGACCTCTCAGTTACTTTAGTCATAGCTCTAGAGTTCACATCTACTGTGCAAATGTCTTCAGGCTTCACACCAGATACACCAGAGACTGAGCCTCCAAAAGGTATCGAAGCAACAAGCCCAATGCCTCCATGCCACTTAACTTTGTAGAGGCCCAACGTTTTACCTGTGGACGTCTAGAAAGTTGGCTAATCTCTAGCATTTTCCACCAATAAAAACAAACAATTTCTTTCAAGTCGATTATGACAACTAGAAACTCTCTTCCTCTACCGTTGAATATCTCTCTTTATCCTAGGCTCATGTCCAGAGCAAGACAGAGAGCAGACAGGGACACAGGACAGGTTTCTATTAGGTAACTCACCTAGAAAGCGCAGGAGAGGCATTCAAGTACTTTGGGAGCAACTATTTCCTCTTCATGGAGCTCCCGTAGTTTGAACAACTACAGAAATTCTTCTGAACCCAGAGAGCTTCAACACTCTTCCAAAGATTCTCTGCTTGCATACCTGCCTTTCTCATACATTGTAGCATGGGGGCTGAGGATTTTCCTCCCAGCAAGGGCAATAACCTGGGATTGTGAGTACATGGCCACAGGGTACAGTGGTGCCATGTACCTTCAGTTTTAACTTTGGCCCAGACTTGTTGGGGGTCAGCACCAATCATACTACTGTATTTTTCTCTAAATTGGAAGTTGCAAATTTATTTTACATAATACTTTACAGTGTCATCAAGTGTAGAAATTTTTCAGCCAAATCTTAAAAGTTTATGAGCTTAAAAAAACCCGAACACTGCACACTACCTTCTCACTCTCCGCACCTGTCCATGGACTCAAGTTTGACTTTCTGCTTTAGAGACCAGTCTCTAAAGATGTTCTTTAGAGATAGAGATGCTCTGGATTTCAGCTAGCTGAGCGAAAGACCTTGTAGACAAACAGCAGTGATTGCAGTGAAGAACTCCTATCTTGCAGCTACAATTCCTTTCCACCTTGCAGGGGAAAGCACACATGACATCTACTGCTAGCAAGGACTCCTTGTAATATTCAACCAATGATGTCCTGTGGGAGTAAAGCACTCAGGAGACAGGCAGTATCAATCACTGAATCCCCTCTTACAAGATATTGTACTGAAATACTTTTTGGAGGTACTGTACAGAAAGATAAATGGTGCCTGCGCAGGCAAGAGCTCCAAGATGCCCAAGAGCTTGGGCATAAGGCTGTTATCAAAATGGTCCTAAAGTGCTATTTAAGGTGCTATTTAAGGTCTCAAGGGCCCGTGCACCTTCTTAGAGAAGACCCATTCAGAATCCATATCTACATTTATATTCAATAAAGATAATTTGGGGAAAAGTTATTCTTTCTTCTACCTCCTATGCAGTCTACGAAACCAAGCAGGGCCTTTTCACACTCTTCAGCAATATTTACCTTTGCATATACACCTTTGTGTTTTGAGATCTACAGATCGACAGCACTTTTGTCTTCAGACTATACATCTATTGGATGACAGAATTGAAAAGTTCACTCTCAAGCCTCTCTGATGATTAAAACAGAGGTGGGAGAAGAGGGGAGGAACAATAGTGGAACGGGCGGCCTGCCATGCCCTTGTGTAATATAGTATGCATATATATCCTTCATCGCATCTGACTCGTAAACTCGCTGCCAATTTTCTCTCTGTTTTTCATCAGCTCTTCCCACTGGGATCTAGACAGTGCAGTGAGAGTTAACAGATGCTGCCGATTTTTAGAGTGTTTATATCCTTCCAATGACAAGAATGTTATTTTGAAACAATGAACCAACAATGCATTTTTATGAAGGAGGAAAGGGTGGAAACCACGTTCTTGCCCTGTCAACCTTGAAGGAGACTCTTTCGAATACAAGGACACGCAGACATACTCTTCAAAACTGCTGGGAGAGGGATCATGGTTGCTTCTTTCATTCTCCTTTGAATTGCCTTTGCTCTATGACAGCCTTGACATTTACCAGATGGAGTCAGATTTGTCTCATGCACATGCATATGTGGAGGCTGGTTGCAGCTACGACAATCTTTTTCCCTTCAAAATATTGGCAATAACACCTTATTTTTAAGTAAATATAAACATGAAATAGTGAAAGAAACTGGAATCTTCTCTGGGGCCAGGCCACAATGTTAAAGCTTTCCTACGTGCAAGTGGATATGTGGTAGTTTGTAATATTTTAAAAATGCATTTAAAAGTCTGTAATAGACATCAAAAAGCTGTTGCAACAGAGAAGAAGTGATGGTTTTAGCAGGTGAATGACTAGCTTAGTAATCGTAACTTCAAACTATGACCATAATCACCCACTAATTCTGCTCAACAAAAATCTAAATTCAGTGTTCCAAAGACGGGGACTAAAAAGAACACCTGAAGATTTCTAATTCTCACATTTTTCTTTCTGAAATGTCTTTCACTAATGTCTACGCAGAATTTATGGGTACTTAAAAAGTACTTCACAATCATTTTGCAGAAAAAAATGAATTTGCTTGACAGCTTATGTGAGTTTCACTTGCATATAAATAAAATGCATGTGGCTTGGTACTATGATATTTCTTCCAAAAATATTTTAAGTGACACTGCTGAGATATTGTGCGGAACTGAGTTTACTTTTAACAGCTACAGGATGAAGCAAGAAATGCACTGGACTTTCTATTCTGACCAGTACGTGGACATATGTGCATATTTTCATGTCTTTTTTTTTTCTGAATCAAGGTACCAGTTAGACACTTAACAAATGAAATTAGTTTGTTCATTTGTTGAAAAATTACAGAATTAAATATCTTACTAAATTGAAGCCTGCATGAGAAATATCAGGATAAATATGATTACATTGATTAATTGTCTGGTTTTAAAGGTATTAAAATCTATGCTTTCTATCTATACTTTCACTTTATAATTAGACATCATCAAACTTCTAAAAATAAATATATATTTTTTCCTAAGGAGAGGAAATTGAATTCACCTTTTCTGGAAAAAAAATCCTTCTTTGCCTCCATTAATGTCAGCAGTTATTAAATCTAATACTGTTTTGGTTTTCAGTGATGCTGATTTTCCTTTGACAAGAATTTAACTAAATTCCATTTGTTTCCTCCACTTATATTAGCACATGAAGAATGAAAAGGAAATAACAGATTTTTATAAGAGATCAAGGTGAGTGATCTTGATCATCTCTTAAAACTCCCTTCAATGTCAAGCATAGTTTCCCAAAAATTTGCACGAAATTACTAGTCTTGGTGGAGGAGGAAGAGAAGTAATTAAAGTGACTACACACTAATGATACAGAATCAAGGATAAAGCTGTTTATAAAGCTCCCCTTTTCATCCTTTTAGTCTGATTGTCATTGTCACTACTGTAACTTACTCGAAACAAAAAGGTTCTTTAACATAAAGCTGCTTTTAAGGAAATATCTTTTATGACTCTACCTCTTTCTGATTACGTAAAATGTGCTCCTCTGGAAACAGGAGAAAACCAAGGGAAAACAAACAAAGAAACAAACAAAAAAGACAGGTATTTATTTGTGTCACTAACACAAAAAAAAAAGAGAAAAAGTCCGTGTGCTGCCTACATGTTGATCATTCTCTACAGGGACTCATTGCTCTTGTTAGGCTTTGAGAAAGCTGCAGGCACCTACAGTGTATTTTAATAGAACCATCTGAAAGGGCAGTGTTTGTCTCTACAAAGTAATGACATTTCAAGATGCATTAGGAAATTAAGCACCCATAAAACCAGATCAACACCCAAATCTCCCCTTGGAGCAACATGGGAAGAGACGTCTCTAGAACCAACAGAACTGCCCAAACTCTTCCAGTCTCTTTTGATTGAAGCATAACTGGAATTGTTTTAACTGTAGAGCACATTTAAAAAAAAAAAAAAGAGCTATTTTGACTGAAGTTTTCAAAAACAGCCTTAGGCAGAACATTGGCAGGCAGTATTTCCTTCCAATTAAGCAGTATTTGACTAAAGTCCACCTCAGTGCTGCACAAGTACCTGATGTCTGGTGACCCGATTACACCTAGTACTGACAGCCCTCACTGCTCCAGTGAAGAAAATTCTGCCCTCAGTATCTGTCGTTTTTCCTCTTATTACTTTTAGTTACTAAAATTTCAGAGGAGAAGATGTACTGACATCAGCAAGAAACGTGTTGAAGGAGCTATTATATTCTAAGTAGGAATAACATGTTATGCTACTTTAACACATTCATTTATCAATGTCTGTCTAGTAGCAAGAGCAGAGAAAGAATAGCACCAACCTCCCCACTTTAAAAGCAGAAAACTTGCTATTTAGACAGCCTATCATTCACATTAACAAAACCTGGAAACTCGGGTGCCGACTTTTGTTTTATTTAAAATACATGTACATCATTCAGATTATCAGTAACAAAAATGACATGTGAGATATTCTCTAAAAGGCAATCCACGATGAAGGACATCTCATGAGTCTTTCTTGATTTCTGAAGGGCTTCACATTTGTCCTCTTTGGAGTATGGAAGATTAATAAATCAGCATCTATAAAGGGCATTTAAGAATGGTTCCATTCTCCGCAGATATTTATGCGAAAAACTACATTGGGATGAATATATAGACAGGCTACTAGAAACACGAGCTGAAAAGTGCTATATTTTAGCACCGGGTAATAAATCAAGCTATTCAAAAATCAAATTGATCTGACTAAACATGCTGAGATAGCCACAAGGAGATAGTGCATGAAATTATGTTGCTAAGAAATGCAGAATTTTATTCTGCTGGTTATCAGATCTTTGTAGAAGGTTCATATTGAAGAATCGCATGGTGACTGAAGGGAAAGGAAAGTGGGAATGGCCTATGGCTATGGATTCACTGTGCCCCAGGCTGGCTGACATTGGCAGGCACCTCTGGAGACCATCTAGTCCAACCCCTGCTCAAGCAGGGTCACTCAGGGCTGCATCTAGTTGGTTTTGAGTATCTCCGAGGATGGAGATGCCACAGCCTCTCTGGGCAACCTGGGTTGAACAGTGAAAAGGTTTTTTTTTATGGCTAAGAGGAATGAAAAGATACGTAAGATTGAAGCTATAGAAGCAGTTAGTGATCACATTACAGACAGTGCATCTTTGTTGCATCTAGAATAAAAGAAAGCTCATAAGAAAGCAAAATTGCAGACAATTATTTGGCAATGTCAAAAATCACAATAGTCATAGCCTAAGATACTGATCTTAGGTGCGTATAGCCAATACTATGAAAAACAGCTAATCATCTTTAGGACTTCTTAGGTTTTGCCTATGCAAACATAGTTTTTGAATAAATGTTACTGCATTAGATAGACTAAGATCTGTCTTGTAGAAGCAGAAATCCAGTAGCTCCACATTAGCAATAGTTTCTTCTTTCCTCTCAACAAATTTGCTGTAGCAATCCCGTAAACTTCACATGTTTTCTTCTGGTCTTTATGGAAATTAGATTTGTACACTCGTAAGCAAAAAAATCTACAAGCCCTTCACTTGTAAAGCATTCTGTGATTCTGCTGTGCTTAAAGTAAGCTTTAACTGAATATTACCTGCAAATAAAACAAGAGGTTGGCTTTTGGTTAACTTACCAGGTGTCTATCATGGCTGAAACTCATCCTTCCGTATCCAATGAGCAGGTAATTGGTCTACAGTTATCTCGAAGGCCACGAGTTTGGTTCAGCCTCTCGCTGGCCGTGGCCTGAAGCCGTGGGTGTTGCCCCTCAGCAGGCAGTTTGGATCAACATGTTCCTGTTAACAACTTGGCACATCTGTAATTTTCCCCAGGGCGCAGGCTGAGGCAGAGCCAGCCCGGCCTGCCGGGTTGCCATATCCCATCTGGAGGCAGATGTGCCTTTCACAATGAACTACTCCACGTTCTTCAGGAATTTCTGTGTGCAGGGAAAGCTGATGAAAACACTTTCTGTGCGAAGGCTTTCGTGACTAAAAGGTCTAATCGCGGTCAAAATTCTACTGAGGAGAATGAGATTGTTGCTGAAAAGTTTTGATTTTATTATGAGAAATGCAGCTTTATTTCAGCTTTTGGGAGCAATTCTCCCCCCACCAGATTGTATTTTAACTTGTAAGAGGGGAACTGATTAGCTGAGGCTTCTCTAATGTCTATAATACCAAATAACTAAAGCCACAAAAAAATGAGTGTTAATGCAGAGAAATCAGAAGGACTTTAGCAAGTTCCCACTATGGTGGCTTTGAATCCTAAAGTGGGATTTATTAACAGGCACTAGAAACACACATTATAAAAACAGGAGAAAAACTTTGGGGCAGCTCATTAACTGGAGTGTGTTAATTACAAACCACGGAGAAACTTGGCTGAAACCTCCTTGAGCTGATGAACATTTCTAATTTCAAAGGAATGGGATGATATTCAGCCAGTAATGACAATGTATGCGGCTGAATACAAGAACAGTTCTGATAGTTCTTTTATTTAAACCATATCCCTATAAAAATAAGTGTGGAAACAGCTTGGATATTCTTCAAAGGACTCAATGGACTGCATAATAATATAAATTAAGGCCATTTCTACCAAATTGAAGGACAGTATTTTCATTTTATTCCATTTCTGTAATTTTTGATGTAATTTGAGCACTGATGCAGAAATAAAGTAAATCTGATTAAGCGTAATCAAAACCTAATGGAATGTATTATTAATACAGAAATACAGGATATTTATTTACGGAGTCAGTATAAGCAGCCGGAAGTTTGCTAGAGACTGTGTCGCATCAGATGGCTACATGACCTCATGCAAATTCCATTAGAGCTTTCTATCTCTCCATCACCCAGTCACACATCAATCACTAACATGAATAATTAACTAAAACACAGTAGCATTCGTGTAGGTGAATAAGAATTAGCAGTGGAATTACTTCCTTACGCAGAGTCCATCTGTTTTGTATCCAAAAGCAATAAAAAATGTCTCCAGTAAAAGAGTTTATCTCTGAGAAATTTACCCTCTGCTTCCTCTCAAAGTGTAGCAAAATATTGGGCCTATTTGTGTGAGTAGTGGCATCCCTGAGACTGTGAACGTGGCCTGACATCCTGAATATAAATCAGATTTCGACATGCATTTTTCCAAGAATAAAATTAGCCCTTGATTTCAAAAGGCTGAATGAATACTGTCTACCTGTCAGGGCTCACTGGTCAGATTTATCAAATGAATATCCTGTGAAAATGCACTTGTTCAAAAGCAAAATGGAAAGCAAAATTTTGAAGCCCGGCACGAGCACAGGTCTTCTGTGAAGCCTCTAGGTGCAGGTGGTGTGTGGAGCCTCACTCAGTCCCAACCGGAACAGTGGTCCTAAAAATTGGAGAATGCCTAACAGTAACAAAGGTGCCTTTCATTTCAATCACAGGATAAAAGAAAGCTTATCTAAAATCTGCTAGAAAGTCCAGAGCTATCCAAGGAGGCTAAAAATATGCCCTGTATCTCAGTGGATTTTGTGGCCACTCGCAGAAGGTAAATTCGCACTTTTCTAATCCTACCACTGATAAACCATGCACAAAAATGCAAATCTCTCCCTGCATTTCTCAGTCAGACATTTCCCAGCACAAGTCTGGTGTGCATCTCTCTAGAGGACTACAGGTCCTTCTCTGCTGTGCTCTGAAATCCTAGGATACACAAACAACTTGTCTTGTTCACCAAATATGCAGACAAGAGACAGGCTTTGCAATGAGATACGGGTTTTTAGCCTGGTCTTCCTTTCCTTCCTTTCTGTAGCTAACCTACAACTTGTCTCAATCATTTGCAGACTGCTGAGACTCAGCAATACATTCGACATGCATCTCAAGCCTTATTTGTCTCTGAATTTACAGTCTAAGGAAACACTCTTCCTTTTTAAACTTATTTTCTTATCTTTCAATCATGTAGTGTTTGAGACTTGATCTGGTCATTATAATCCTGGTCACTTTAAAATCTTTTTTATAAGGCTTGGGATTTTGATGCGACCATTTAAATTGGGACTAAAACCTTCCCCTACTAGGGTACTATATTACCTGTTTTTACAGTGCAGAGAATGAATTTAGTTACTGGCAAGATTTTTTTTCCCTTTCTTTTCCTTCCCTCACAGTTTGGCTTTTTCTTTTTTTCTAAGCACTGGCTTCCAAAAGCAAGTCCATGAAATGCATGCAAGCTCTGCATTGCTGCTAAGGGGCCTTGAGGGAGTATCAGAAGAAAGATAAATATGTTATGCAGATATTCATGCCACCCCTGGAAAAAAAATCAGAATTTCACAATGGAAAAAAAAAGAAGTTTTGAATCAGTGTATACTAGGAGACACATGATGCAGCTTTCCCTCCTAAGCTTTGCACTGTTTCTCACTGATACTCTATTTTAGGGCTTTAAACAGGCGCTATGGAACACAAGTTGCCTGGCATCACTGTGCCTCGTGAGGGTGCAAACAAGCCGAGGCCTCCAGGAACATGACTGAACTTCATCATAATTCACGTCTTCAATCGCAGCAGAACTGGCGCATGGCTGTTAACAGAAATACTTGAAATGAATATAACCGTGTCAGCAAATACGGGCTATTCAGACCATATGTTCCGAGCTTAGTTAATGAGGTACCCTGAGGTGTATTAGCAAATGCTAATGGAAAAATGAATGTCGCTTCAAAACTCATCAATAATTTGTAGGTTAAAAAAAAAAATCTTTTCCAGGCAAGGGCAGATTTTATTTCACTTATAAAAAGTTTCCTCCTTTTTGCTGAACTGTAGTAATCTTGTTTCTTTTCCCTTTTCTGAAGAAGGTCACCCCTCGCTGTAACGGCTACGCAGTGCAGGAGCTGGGCAAGGTGGAGACGCTCCCGGGACAACTGCTCTTATCTGCCAGCAGGCAACTCTTGCACTCATCCGTCTTAGCTAAGGTGCACCACAACTTACAAGATATATCATATGCTGATATATTCCTACCTACCTTGGCACCAGGATGTTTTTTTCCTTTTTCTTTTTTTTTTTTCCCTGATATCACATTTTCCTTCATGCTTGCTAACTAACTGCTGCATCTTTTCTTGCAGTTGTGGTTATTTACTCTGAGAGCTATACCACAAAATAGCTCCCTCTCTGCTCCATATCTTTTTTCCTTTTTCCTCCCTCACTATAGGTGACCATAGTAGAGATAACACAGGTTACTAATTATTCTTTTTGGATGACTAGCTGCTTCCATTGCTTCTGACTACTATTAAAATGATAGCAGTTGCCTTGAATTTACGCCCTGCTCTCTCTCAGCACTATCATTTATACACAGTAAATACAGAGAGTTGCAAGTGCCTGGCAAGCTAGGAGGCATAAAGTCATTTAATAGCCTTCCTTGAGCAGGCTGACCCAGAAGACAGTGGCAAAAGCTGGTGTTCATCAATCAACAAGTTACAAAATATCACATGTTCCTTGTCCTAAAAGAGCATACATCCAATCTAACCCATATTTACAGCCGAAACATTATGTTATTTGAAACACCTGAACTAATTCCACTGTGGGGAAGCTTCCAGGACACGTCTCCTTTCATTTTCTGCCAGGTTTTCTTTTCATTCACACACGGAGACATAAGCAACACACAGGAGAAAAACACTTGATGGGAACATCAATGTCAACGAATGCGCTGTTCACAGTCACCCGCAGCACTGCACAGTCAGAATAACTTGTTTTTTATGAAACCAGTGTATTTTAAAAACCAATACAGCACGGGCATGCAAGCAGCATACAAAATAATTAAATCATAACTGTCACGTTTTACCTTTCACAGTTACACATGACAGGCATTAATGCCACTGAGCTCCACTACTCTTTAAGAAAGTCCTGACACGATAACCATGGCTTAATATATAAAAATATAGCACTTTCAAGGTAAAATGGATCTTTAAATGTTGCGCAAAATGGATATAACAGGTACTTGTAGGGTTTTTTTTATAAACACGATTTCATTTTGTGTCAAATTCAGATACTCTTACAAAAGCAGTCCTCAGCTTGCTGGTTATTGCACAGCCTGGCTGCATTCTGCGGGGCACTTAGGCACATGCTGAGAACCCTAATGATTTCGCCACCTTCGCCGTGCGCGGGCACAGCACCCCGCGCTTGTCCGGCTCGCCCCAACGCGCACACGAGCTGCGCGCGCTCCGGGCACTCCTGAAATACCCTTCCCAAGCAAATGTGGGCAAGGCCGTGGCTAAAACACGCACTGCTGAACAGAAAGCCCTTGCTGAAGCCGTACCCAGCCTGCACAGCAGCATGATTACATCTCCTGCCATACTGAGGACTACCTGAAACTACCAGGCCACCAGGCCTACCTGGTGGTGCTCCCTGTTCTTCCAGCGCAGACTTCTGTGCAGGCAAAAACACTGTTATCAGCGGAGGAGCAGATCAAATAAACCCTGACTTGAGCCTACGTACTTAGAGACCCAGCTGCTTGGCAAGTGCATGCATTTTACATGAGCGTTTCTCCAAAAACCTGTATAGAAAACGCACAGAGAGTGAAGGCCTCCATTTCGCACCTCTCCTGTGAGCGCCCTCACTGCACGGCTCCACTCAGGCTCTTTCTGTCTCCGCTCTGTTTTCCTGCCGGGATTCTGCCGAGGGCTAGGGCAGAACTAACTGTACTGCTGCTGTGGGCTATCCTCAGCTTTCCTGTTAGCCGTCAGGAAGCTCATAGATACCAGTAATGCACCTGGGAGGGAGACTTGGGCCCCAAGACCACTGCCTGCTTCTAGGCCCTTCAGAAACAGCTTCCTCAGGAGCACCCGTGAAATCTGGCTACCTCTAATCCAGAACGACCTCAGGAAGCTGAGGCTGTTGCCATACAAGTTTCTTTCTGGCTGAGGCTCAGTTAAAATGGTCCAGCATTCCAGTAATTCTACTTTCCTTTGTAATGTGTGTAGCGAAAAAAAACGTTATTCCCAAAATAAAGGGGTTTCCAGAAATGGTATTTATGCTCATTTCAGATGTCGTTGGGGAGAACAAAGCAGCTAAGCATTTTAAGAGTACTTTGCTTTGGTTATTTCATAAGCCATTTGGTTTGGAAATCAGCTAACCAGTACAATAGTGCAATATTCGAGCCAAGAAAGAAAATCCCAGTAAGAATGAAGCCAAGACATTTAGAAAGGCTGGAAACTGCTGCCAGAAGTCGCCACATTAAAACGAAACAGAATCCACTAAGCTGAGGTTCATCAGCTCCCTGCACGCGAAGCCAGCAAAGGAGGCAGGCAGCGTGGTGGGGCAGGCGCGCGCGGCGGCACCGCGACGCAGCCACCGCGGCCCTGAAAAAGAAGCGAGCAAAATGGAAGGGCTGGACAGCCAGGCCGATGGCTTCCCACTGGACCCATTTGCTGCAGGATTTCAAGGAGGAGTATCTGTTCCATTTTCGGCGTGGCTTAATTCATCAAATACGTAGCAGCAGCAGCAACAGGGTGGGCAAAACACGGGGCCTGCTTGTAGCTCGGCTGCTGACCTCACCCTGCGATGCCCCCCTTCCTTGCCACACTTCGCTGAGTCATTCGTATTGGGATGTCTTAGCGCCCACACGGCCACGAACACAACAGGTGGAATGGAGACTGTAACTCCATAAAAATGCATTGGTGTGGACAAGGAGGAGAATGGTATGAAAAAGATCAGCCTAGAAGCAAAACAAGTCACTTCCTAGGACTAAATAATGCTTCTTCTCCTCTGGAATTTTTAATGGTTTTGGTTTTGATTTTTTGTTTTTGCTTTTCCAGTGGAGTTTTACATGCCTCAGTGACGGGGATTTCTCAGCTTTCTGGTACTCATCTCTCTCTAGCTTTGCTCAGTTTCATCCTATTATCCTCAACTTTGTCCTAGGGCAATATGAAATAATCCCATTCTCTTCTTGGTGTTTACATCCTTTTTCAGTGTCAGAGCTTTATGATATTCCAGTTCTTGAGTTATAATAACTGAACTTCTAAACATTCACATAACAGGAATGGAATGTACAGGAACAAACAGAATTAGGGAACATACATAAGATTCCAGAAACAGAAAAGCATTTGAAGTTCCTTGGAAAAGCTGACAACATTTTTACATTTCAAGCAGAAACTCATTTACAGAAACAGCAGCAAAAGAGACTCCATGTGTCGGTATAAGCAGAGTCCTACTGAACAAGCTGGATGCAAAAAAAGACTTTTTTTGGAAGTGATGTCTAGCAAAGATGTTAAGAGGATCAACATTTGTTTCCCTTTTTGTTAGGAGGACAGCATAAGGGACTTACTTACTTAAGGCATTATGGCCAGTCTTCTGCTGTCACACTCAGTCATGTCACATCATCCCCTTCTTAGATTTCTACCATACTGTATTTTGAAACAAGTTGTTTTTTGCCCAAGCACCTGAATTTGAAAGCTGTTCAATAAATTCGCTTCTCTGATGGCTCTAACCTCCATCCCTAAAGTTTTTCAGACTGTTTTATGTGGGGTTTTTTTCTTCCTTTTTGGCAGCCTTGTCCTTTGGCTTTTCTTCTTCTCTGATGTTCCTTCCTACCCATCATGCCCAATGCAGTTACCAAGAGAAATGATATCCCCTCTCAACTTCTGATTCGCTTGGCTAGCCAAGCTCTCACGTAGTAGATAAGATAAATAATAGACCAATCATCTGATCGTCCTAGCAGTCCTCTATTTTTATATCTGTATGTTTAGAGTCATTTTTCTGTTCTAGGGAGGCCAGAAGCGAAAAAAAAAAAATTGCAGATGGTATCTTACCAGTACTGGGGAAGTGGCACAAAAAATCTCTTTCTCTCTCCACTAAACATACTTTATCTAATACCTCTAGGGTCACATTTGGTTTTCATCCCACTTAGATCTCATATCCATCTTGTGACCAACAGACATCTATTCTGTCATTTCCAAAGGAAGTACCTCATGTAATATCATAAATACAGGATGATTAAGCAAGCTGAGTTATATCTTAACCCCAATTTATTTTACTCTAAGGACCTTAGAGATATTCTGTCTTTTATGATGTTTTGATCCTCCTTTGATGATGTGTCTTAACTTTGTGGTCTGAAAATGCCATTGGCAAAAATGTTGTTGTACCACAGTCATTAATGAGAGTGTTAAGCAAGCCCTACCCCAAACCAATCCTAAAGCAAGACCACAAGTAGCCTGCCTCCAACCCTAGTTTGGGATTTCCTCATTCATGTTCCTCACGTATCTCGCAAATCATGTACCAATCCCTTCCTGCTCTGTCTTAATTACAAGTTCCCCAGTTGAATATTATAAAGTTTTTGTGATCATTTTATCTCCTTTACAAGAAAAACAATTCTCTTGCCAAGCCAAGAAGGTATAACCCTTCCCTGAGAAACACATCTCTATCTTTATCACTCATTTACCTCCAAATTCTTTCTTTCAAAGTATATTATAAAACAGGGTATGAAAATCATAAACTCTCTGGATTAAATTTTCATTTAAATATATATAGAGAGTAAATATATATACTTGCTATTCTCTGTTTTCTCAGTACATCCCTGATTTGATAGTGTTAATAAAGCTCCTGGCCTGTAGTTTCCATCAGTCTCCATTTAACAAGAGAGTTCTCCTTGCCTCTTGGGCATGGTCATTTCCATTTTATGAATTCTTTCCAGTTATACGGTCACCTAGTCTTTGGCCCCATGCTCAATATCAGTATCTTTACTGAAAACTGCCTAAAAGTATTCATTTAGTTGTAAAGACTTTACTGCCTACTCAATTCTGAGTTCTCTAAAGTTCTCCCTTTGGAACTATCAAGTTATCAAGTGAGGCACAAAGCTTTTTTTCTTCTCCTTGTTTGGGTAAAAGTTCTAAATCTTTTTGTACTTTTGACTTTAAAAAATCCCAAATCTGCAGACTCTTTAAGTCTTGTTGACCTTGCTAACAAGCTTATTTCCTCACAATCTTCTAATTTAAAAATGAAAGCTGTGATTATAAATCTCCATTTCATTTCAATGGAATCAGCGTATGATGACATTACCCAAGGATGTTTTCTGCTATCAGCTCTCCCATAGTATCCTCACAGCTTACCAAATCAAATACAAAATATCTCCTCTTGCTAGTTCAATGGCTTTGTGGTGAAAAATGCTGTTCCTCCATCTGAGAAAATTGAGCTTTGTTAAGCAGCATTTTTTTCTCAGATTAGTAGCTGGAGACTGGTGTTCGATAATGACCCAATTTTCAGACGTACTTTTCTGTCTAGCAACATTAAAGAGCCCACAATCTATATTAAAATCTGCATCAGCATTATCCCAATGAAACCTTTTCTCTGAAAGCAATAAGCCAAACAAAATTGTCTTATCCGCACTCTTTGCTGTCTATAACTTAATTAATATATACTGAATCCTTCATTACCTGCATCACTATTAGTTACTCACCCATAATTCTGTTTACTGAGCAATATCAGGTATCAAAGTGCAGTAATTCACACCTCATCTTCTACACACTGAGGGACACATCTTTGAACTGCAATTCGTGCAGCACATGCAGCCCCAGGCCATATTATGCATGGTCCTTTCATTAGCTCTATCATAGACCTGGAAAGAGTCATAAGCCTTTGTTTAACCTTTGGTGCCTGTTATCAAACCTGCTGTCACCTCCTGCACTTAGTTTCTTTAGCTGATTGCCACTTTTCTGCTTAACAAAAAAGGCAAGGAGATTACACGAGTTCTTCCCTCTGCACTGAGTTAAGCTCCTTTTATTTATATTATGGCCTGCATTTCAGTCAATCCACAGCAGAGATCTATTCCTGTGAATGCTGTGTAAGCTTATGGCTGTGCATCATGGGCACTGCATAAAGAAATGTTCAGCTGACATTACCTTGACATTTGTATCTGAGCTACATCAGATACAATCTCTTCCTCTGATGTTGCATCTAATGCAGGTGAAGTGCAACTGAACAGCAATTTTTAGCAAGTGGTGCTGGTCGATACCTCATCATCAGCCTCTCCGATGCTCTTTTCCACAAATAAAATCACAGCAGTGCCTTCCAGCAAACAATTTAACAAAAATGACTCATTTTATAAAGATTTGCTACACTAAAGCTAATCAAAGATTTGCTATTATATTGTAGTTTATCTGAATCCAACCTCATCTGAGCATTTTGCATGTTGTTTGCAATATGGAAAGAGTTAAGGTGGAGACAAGTACAAACTCCTTCAATTTTTACATGGTAGGAGGGAAAACATTCCCTTTGAAAGGAAATAGCAAATAAATACAACATGAAAATGAACCTGCTTCCATATATACTCTTTAATGGGGTACATCAAAAGTGTTAATGGCAAGTGAGACAACTTCATATAAAAATATCTCAGAGGCTATTCCTCTGAGCTACAGGTTTGGAGGGATGTTTTTTCTTTTTTCTTTTTTCTTTTTTTTCAATTATTATTGTTATTCCAGAGGATTTCCAAATAGAGCTCTGGCTGTTTCATCCCTCTGAGATGGGAAGCCTATTTATGTGGTTTAGGAACTGACACGTTGCTGGTTTCCACCCCTGACTTCCCTGTTTTAAACTGCTTGTGCTTCCTCGTTGTGAATCTTTGGCAAATGATGCTTAGGGAGGAATTCTGTTCTGTATCTATCTGAGGGGAGAATGCAACGGTGCCTCCTGGAAAACAACCCCCCAAACCAACTTCAGCCTTTCTGAATAAATTGCATGCTAGAAGAGGGCATGAGTTACAGACTTTTCTATTCCATGGTTTACCATCTAGTTAGCTTGAAGTGTGCAAACTGTATACAAAGCGTGAGGAGGGAAAGTGTTTTCTTGGGGAGCACCCACCTGAAGCTGTATTGTAGACACAGGAATATCTGGCCTACTTTTCTGTCGTTATGTGAATACATGTTTTGCCTTTTGATATTTACTTTAATTCTGTGTTCACGGAGCAATGCTTCAATTTTCTTTCAGAAATTTGATTTAGCATCTCTCCAAGTGCAGGAACTGTGACTCCATGGCCTGAAATGAACTGGTGAGTATTGAGCGAGGATTCTTCATAGGGTTTACTGTTCTGCTCTAATTACACTTTATCCCCACACAAATCATTTTAAAACTGCTATTCTTTACAATATATTCCATCTCATGCTTGCCCTCGGAATGTACATCTACAAGCTCCAAAAGGTTAAACTAACAGACACGCAAATAGCTTGGCTTTAAGGCACTTGCTCTTTCATTAGCTGCCTATTTTACATTTAAAAAATGTTAAAACTGGGTTCACTTAGGCAAATCTCAAGGGCTTTTTTTTTGGTGTTTTTTACTTCTTCTGCAGCTAATAGGGCATAAAAATCCTTCAGCTCATCAGCCAGCACACTATCCACCAGGGAACCGAGAAAAAAACAAATGCCTTTCTGCAAATCAAGAAAGAAGCAGAAATTCCCGAGGGAAGGCATATTTTGGAAAAGGCTGGGAAGCAGTAATTGCTGGCTGCTCTGTGGATTTTGACAGTCCACACAGAGCATCTCTTGAAGAGCAACAGTAGATGAAGAAAGACTATCTATCTGCAGCGATGGCGTGGAGGACTGACATCATTTCCATGCATTTCTGCCTGAAATTTCTGCTATGTCATGTCAAAATTCAAGCCTTGCTGTCAGCTTGGAAACCTCCTGACTTCCCTTCTTAGTACCCATCAGACCTAAAGATCATCTTCCAATTATCTTTAAGCTTGTATATAATTCATGTGTATCATCTGAAATCCTATTTAGAACTGAAATCTCATTAAAGAGAACAGCTCATAATCAAAATTAGACAAAAGGCAAAATTAAGCCTGATAATAACAACAAATGGAAATAACCAAAAAAAAAAGTAGCAGCAAGCGATCTCATTTGCAGCCCGTGTAATATTGAGGGAGTCTGTTGCAGGAGAGAAGCTCCAGTGCTGATTTTCTGAACAGCAAACTGTCATTCAGCAGCAGCGTAACTTCCAGTCCCGATCCTACTATCCAAGATGCAGTGAGATTATTTCCGTTTGGAAAAAGGTTACTGCGAATTGATGCAGGTAGAAGAGATACTGCGCTGGGACAGCAACTAGCAGGGCCTCCACGAAGGGACTCAACCCAACCTGGGGGCTCAGTAAATCCAAACCCCACTCGTTTCATCACCAGCTATCTGTAAAACCTCACTATTGTTTCCAGAGTCCTCGCGGTCACCCAACCTCTAGCTCTCCCTCCGTTATCTCTGATTCTTGTGCACAAGCACATGTTTCTCCCAGACGAAGAGCTCTGTGCTGGGTTTTTTTTGTTTTGGTTTGGTTTTTTTTGACCTGTCTGCCATGCACAGAAACTTTGCACCCAGAATAAACCCACCGTGCGGCTTGGAGCGACGGGCAGGCTGCCTCCTCCAACGGTGCCAGCCACGGCGGGGTGGCCGCTCTCCTCGTTTGCTGCAGCGCTTGCTCAGGTGAAGCAGCCCATTTCTCAGCATTTTGGGCATGTCAAAGAACTGCCAGTTCTGCCGATATCCAGGAGATGGCGCGTGTCCCATGCAATAAAATGAAGCCACCTACATACACAAAGTCCTTCTAAAGATACTGGCGATATTTTAAAAACGTTAGCAAGCCTTCATACACAATCCATAATTATGTAAAGCACTGGAGGAAGAATCTCCAACTGATTATTATGCAAAGCTGAAGCGCAGGGCTAAAAGTCTCGCTTCAAAACACCGAGGCCATTTTCCTGGTGTTTCCATAGAAATGACAGAACTGCCTTCACCATTGAGAAGTCAAAATTCATCCTGCGCCTTCTTTGTATCAAAGTATCACTTAATTAAGAATAGATTTGACATTGTAATGTTTTCACAAAACTTGATACCCATTTTTCAGAACTTGACACCGTTTATATAAACATGAAGAACACACTGTAAATAAAAGACAGCTGAAAATTCATTGAAATCATTAATTCATTTAATTTAGAGTATAAAGAACATAAAGATTATCCTTAACATGTTACACAGCTGTCTCTGTGTGAAAACAGACACCCTGTGCCAAAATGTGATGCCTGTGCCAAATTTTTCCATTTTGAAACAGAAACATAACCCTTCTGCAAGGGCTGGAGATGCAGCCCCTGCTCAGGTGGGTGGAAATGACTGATGCTGTTACGGGAGGAAGGCCCCAGCCTGGAGCTGAATTGGCCAACCATGACCCATGGCATTAAGTGAGTTTTTAATGGCCTTGTGTGATCAAGCTTTACAATTTTCTAATCCCACTTGACTCTCTGCACCACCTGTCCATAGGCACCACTGAAAAGATGTGATAAAGTGCCTCTCTCTGCATTTCATAATCTTCAAAAAGCCCTTTTGAACCCCAGGCCTTTGGTGTGCACCTCGCTCTGTACTAAACAATTGATTGGCCAATGTTCACATCCTACAATAAAGGCAGCAAAATTTATCTTGAGGGGAAAAATATTTAACTGGTACTAAGAAAGTGGTTTTCTTACCTTTTACAATTAAGGTCATTTATGGCTTCGGTTTATACTAATCCAATTAATCCAGTTCAGTGTCTTATTGAGCCTGTTGTCCTTTGGCAGAGCAAAATCGTTCTTTAAACTGGGAACGTGCATCAGATTGGATTATGAGTTAGGTTTCTAATATTACCTGCATCAAGAGTCTTCAAAGATTAACTTTTATCTAACAGTATACAAAACACACGACACTTAACAAGGCTTGAAATTGGAAAAGCATATGCTGCTCTGCAGAAGCTGGACCTGTTTGTGCAATAGCAATGCTGCTGTGGTACAGGGGATGAAAAAGTAAAACACATTGGACTTGCTTAAGCCCAAGGGTTTTTGAAGAGGAGGCCTAAAAATAATTGTCTGAATATTTTTCCCTCTTTCTGTTTCTAAGTACTTTTTCAGACCTACGTAAAAATATTTTTTAAAGAAACCACTTTTCTAGTTTCAAGAACAGAGCCTTTTGATGTTCCTTAGCTGCTACAGGCTAATAGGAGTCAAGTTTTAATAAAGTCTAGGTGAAAAACACAGTTACAAGAGCTCTCTGCTGAACACACAGGAATCGATGAGAAGTCTGATTTATCTTTTAAGAAGTAAGGCTCCTTATTTTAGACGTGACTGAGTATTACAGGAATGTGATAAGTCCAGCAGCAGAAGTACTCCACAGAAGTGACATTTCAGAAACACTAGGTAGTACTGCAAGCAATAATAAATAATAATAATAAATCATGAAATTGAGAAGCTCTTGGCTGATCTGTTCAACAGGATCACAAGACAGCAACAACATCCTTAACAATATCCTGCATATTCTGTGCTGAAGGCAGAGGAGAAAATCAGAATTTTGACTGCAGGTTAAGCCAGTTCCTTTATGTCCCCTCTTCTCTGGAAATCCAAGCTACAGTGCTGAGTGTCGCTGTGGATACCCGGCCACTGAGAACTGAAGGGAAACTGTCGATCTATTTCACAAAGGCAAAACAGCTGCTAATATGCAATTAATTTTCAATTGATATCAGTACATCTTCCAGACAGAAGGAAGGGCTGACATTCCCAATATGAAATTACAGTTTTCCAAGCCTTGCACCTCCTCTCTATTTCTGAACTCTGTGAGCTGGGGAAGAAATAAACATAATGTTTTTAAAGCAAAAATCCACAGTGCTATTTATTCCTTTCAAAATGCGGCACACACCTCAATACAGAGATCAGCAACATAAATCTCCATCTGGGAGAGGATCCTCTCTCTGCCAAGGTCAGGCTCTTCCCTTCCCACATTCCCATCCGCACCTATATTCCGCTCAGGAAGTGTGTGAGAGAACAAGCAGCAGGTGCCTTCACTTCTGCACTGTTTGTACTACTTCTAGTTACATGAATCGAGATTTATATGCTGATAATGAAACGCATGTAAATTATTATTGTCAACCAGATGCAAATAGGAAAGCAAATCTGCACGGAGTGCTTTGAAAACAAGGAACGCTGAATTACTGCAAAGCATTTGTAAAATACCAACAAGAACTATAGAAATATCACGGACAAATTGCCTGTAAAAATGTCATTTTCAAAATCAGCTCTTTCATTGTAGCTGAAATATCCTTGGTACACAGAAACGGAAAAACACGGCATCTGTTCTGAAAGTTAATGTGGCTTTAAAATGCCCCAAATTCTCCTGGATCTTTCATGTTTTTGATGTCTACTTCAGCATATTTCAAACGCTGAAAAGGTTTGTGTATGTGTAAGCTCTCACTGGGCACTACTTCGGATTAGCTTTATATACAATAATCAAAACTAATTCTAACTGTTCCTCAAACAATATTATTAAGTCATTTTTGTAGACTGTGGTGGTGCACATATTTTAAGTGGCATAGAAAAAAATACAGAAAGACACCTCTTCCTTGTCACTACAGGCCTTCATTCCACTACTAGTCATGACACGAAGAGAGAGCAGAAGACATGTTACGGGCAGAAAGTGTGAATTAAAAGAAGTCTTTTCTGGAGACAACCAAACTATTCAGTTTAAAGCCAGATTTGGTAAATAATTCTATCTGCATATAAATCCTGGGATAGGTTTTGGATTTATCACAATTATTACAACCCTTTTGTTTTGAGAAGATATTTTCATTTCAGCATTGACTTGATTTTTTTACATTACACACTTTTCTTTACAGCCTTCAAATCAAAACATCAGCACAAAATGTACTCTTGTATACAAAATCTCTCTAGCAATAGTTCAGGAAGCAGGGATGGCAGGCCTAAGACCTGGTCACACAGGTATTTTACATTTGTGTGCTTTGATGTACGCAGACTCCATACTGATTCCACATTAGAGATACCACATTCTGCTCAAGGATTCAGCTCATAAATTTCATGATTGCGATAAAGCCTGACCTTAGCTCCAGTACAGCTCTCCCTTCCAATCCAGGCCTTGCTGAAGTGTTTGATTTATTACTGTGTCAGTAATATGTGCATATACTGTCATTAAAAAAAATGATGACTACTTACAGTCAAAGATGGATCTTGTTGCTGTTTACTTTACCCTTTATTATGCTTATACACATGAATGGTCTGCAGTATAACCGTTCCAAAGAAAAAGTTAAATATAATCCTGTTTATAGAGCTACATGATAAATGTTACTTGAAAAACTCCCTCTTTCTACTGGAAATATGATAGAAACTAACAAATTAGGAGATTCCTGAATGCAGATGAAACATAGCACCTGTTCTCAAGCTAAACACAAGGGATGCATTTTAGAAAAGGGCAAACTTGTTCGAATGTCAACTGACACATGGTTCATTTTACTGAAATCTTATTTACATCTCAGAATCAGGGTACTCCTGCAATTTACTTTCAGCTCCCTTTCATGAGGAAGGTTCATGCCTGACACGCAGAAGTGATCTCTATTGGCTTCCAAACATCTTCAAAGCAGAGCTTTCTGCTTTGGGGTATGTATAGTATGACATGTCAAAGGCTAAACAAGTAAGAAGTATTGCACTTGTAAGTCAGAATTACAGCTTTTTGACCTTCCCCCCGCCCCCATCTCATTTATATATATTCCTAGTGTATCTAAATGGGAAAGATGATAAACCAGTTTTATGGAAGCCAGTGCTAATGTTCCCTGCTCTCTGTCAACGACAAGGAGGAGATGCTTCTGCAGCCCGCCCAGCAGAGCTGCACTCGCTGGAGCTGGTGCCTGTTGAGGGTCTCCAGGCTCTGTAGGAATCTCACGGGCAGCGCTAAGGGTGCACGTCTTCTACTCAACACCTGGTTCATCTGCTGCCCTGCAGAACGAAGCTGGGAACTGGGCAGGTTGGGTGGTTCAACACTGCTTTGTTTTTGCAAAGACAGAGGCAGTGCCCTCCTTTCCTCCCGCTCTTCTAATGCCCTTGAAAGCAGAGCAGGAGCCCGGAGCCTGGAGCCCAGCTCCGCTCCGACCCCTCTGTGCTCCACTGCAAACCCGCAAGAGGAGGCTCGAGTCAAGCCACGGGACGGAGCCTGAAGTGGCTGTGCCAAAAAGGGCGGGAAAGGGAAGCTCCATCTTTATCTGGAAGGGAGAAATGAGATTCCAGCCCTGCTCCCTGGAATGTACCTGTTCTTTTCTTAAACTGTCACTAAGAAGCAGCCCCGAATTTCCAGATTGCCCATCTGCCCTCACTGCACGCTCAAAACTGCTCAAACTCCTCACTGCTTTTGGAAGGAGTTAATGTATAGTCAGGCATTACAGCAACATCTTCTAAACCATAGCCCAGACCACAAGTCTAACCATAGTTAGTACCAGATGTAGTTCCACTAACAAATCCTGAATCACAGAGATAATCATAAAAACAAACCCATAAGTTTCACACAGGTAAAAAAACTTGAGTGGCAGTTGCATGGAAGAGGACCTCTGCAAAACCACATGATTTCTACCACAGAGCAAGCTCTTCTCACAGAGAAGAGAATGGAATCACACTTTGCGTGTATATTCTCCCCGCTTTTTCTTCAAAAGCTCAGCCAAAACACTGTTTGCCAGATTGCCCTTCCTCTTCATATTGAAACATCATTTATACACTCATTTATGCAGACTGCACTTGGGCAGCATTCAGGGATGCCATCAAATTAAAGGCACGACGAAGGCGCGAGCTAGCCCTGTTGTGCATGACGGACGCTCACGGGGCTGCGCACGCTCGCTGAGGGCCTTGCCGCCCCGCGGGCCTGCAGGCCGAGATGCAGCGCGCCCGGCGCTCAGAGCACGCGCCACGGTTTGCACGGGCTCTGCCGCTCACGGGGCTGCTTCCAGGCAGGGACAGGCACCGGCTGAAACCAGCACTCATGTTAGGAGGGGCAGCTCTCCTGCAGAGGTATCTGCACACCTCATTCCTCAGCTGAGGCCTGAGGGCTTTCTGTGCCTCCAGCTCATACTCTGAAGGAATGTGTGAGTTCACACAACATGTGAGAACTACAATTGCATACTTTAATGAAGCTTTTGAAAGCCGTATTATTTTCTTTTTCAAAAGGAACAGATTTTAAATAGGAATTGCCATCTTTCAAAGACCAAAGGCCCTCTCTGTTCACAATTTAAGCATCCATAGGAACAGAACAACAACTTCCCGTAATAATGGTTACCTCCACGAGCTATTCTAATTCCTCCGATCACGATTCACAATCCATGTCTTCCAAGGAACTCAGCGGTACCGTGGGTGATAAGTAAGGGCAATATAAAGCAAGCTCCACACGGGAGCCAGAGGAACACTTACCATGACCGCGTCCGCAGGCGGTGCCCAGGTCGGCAGCGCTCCGCGGGCAGGGGCGGCCACGCGGCGCTCGGCTCCGGCCGCTGTCCTGGCTCCTGCCACCCCGACGAGGAGCTCCCAGGCACCTTCCTCTGCACAGGCACCAGCTCCACGACGCGGCACACAGCCCTTCCTGAGGCGCTTAGCTAGAGTTTGCACTCAGCAATACTCCAGAAACACAATTTCATGAAAAATGTGCTTAGTGCTCGCCCCTAATGTTTACTAATGTGATCTCTTTCAGTGATTCGTAAGAAATTACTAAGGTAGCTATTAAGCTCTCCTGAATCATTCATGCAACATGCTCAGCAGAACTCACTGGTAATGCAAGCTAATTTGAACGGATTAAAATTTAAATTCCAAAGTACATGTGAGCTTTAAAAGAAATTACTCAATGTCAGTAAGACTTAACTTTCTACAGGAGACACCAATAAACACCAGAAGCTCATCCTTTATTTATTTTTACTCTTTGCGGGGGGAGGCAAGACAGTGAGAGAAAATCAAGACACTAGTAAGCTGAAAGCCTGTTTTCAGGATAAAATACCGCTTACAGAATGAAATATGCCTTTGTATGGAAAAGCGTATTTCATGGCATTTAAATAGGAAGACATCTTCAGGTGGAAATGTATTTCTCAGACTTGTGCAATGTGTATATATGTTACATTACACAGCTCTTTATTCAATACATGTAATATTTAATAAATAAATACAATTAAATAAATTAATAAATGTGATATAGTGGTATATTTTTTACATGTTAGTATGCAGTGAAGGATTGTATATTATAGGCATATTTGATTGATAGGGAGAGAATCATTATTTAATGGAGTTGGCCTTCAAAGACAAAAAAGAAGCATTCAGAAATGAGGCAAAGAAGCAAGGCAGGTGTATTTTACCCACTCTCTTAGCCTTAGCACACTTTTCTAAATCTCAGGTTACTCAAGAGACGTTGAATTGATTTGTGACCTTACAACTTGGTACTTCAAAGACATAAAATGTTCACTCCACCTAGGCAATACCTCAAATATGCAGAATTCTTGCCTTGTAATAACAGAATCTTATTTCATAATTCCAGATAATATTCTAAGCAGGAAATGTAAAGGCTTATACATTGACAAGTTAATTACTCCACAGTCTAAGAATTCATTTGCAAGAGCATATTAAATTCTGAGACTATCATCAAAGTCTTCCTAAGGGGCATTTTATCTAATTAGTAATATGCCTGACACCTGATTCAGAATTTTATAGCCATCAGGTCAAACTACAGCATTATCATCTTTAAATTAGGCAATAATTTCCCCCGGTTTAATCAATACTAGTGGTTATACAAGACTGTTATACACTGAACAATTCGTTTCTGGTACTGTCTAGCACTAGAAATACCTAGTAACTAGAACTATAACTAGAAATGTCTAGTTATACACTGAATGTTTCATTTCTAGTACTGTCTAGTACTGTACATCCTGGAGTGGAAATGTCTAACACTTTGCATTTTACTGTATGAAGAAAAGAAAATCACATGCTCAAAAGAACAACAGGAATGAAATAAAATGAACAGTTAAGAGTCCAGGGACGAGGAACACTAAGATTAGTTTATATATGAGAAATGCCGTTTTTCTGTCCTCGTATGGTTCTGCACTCATCCAGCTACAATCCACTCCCCCATGTAGGCCCGCTCAGCTCCCTTCAGAGTATTAAGAGGATCGGATTCATCAGTTTTGCCAGGCTTAACAAGAAAAAATTATTGTCGCAGAGCAATGCACAGTTCTGGTTTACAAAGTCCTTTTTCACCTCTCTTTTATGTCACTCGATTGCACAGCACCTACTTTGCCTGTCTTAAATGTGTTTCTGCACAGGATTTTTGGAGCGTGCCGGAACGTCATACGGGACCTTGGAGGTACCGATCCCTCCAGCATCCACAAGGCCTGAAGAGCGGCCTATTATTTTTTTTTCTCTTCCCTTCTTTCACTCCCATTGTTTGACATTGCTCATAATTAATAATTCATTTTTTTTCACGCAACACATACACACACACACAAAAAAAATTATTTGTTTGGAAATGGGAAGTGAACAGCCTGCCTGAACGCTCACTGTGGAAGGCAAAACTGCAGACACTGCCAAGAGCAAAGTAGAACACCTCTTTGCCCAGATGTTCACATTTAAATTTCACATCAGTTTTTAGAGATGCAAATGAGTTTAATTCAATAAAATATCTCAACCACTAAAAATGTAAATTGTCATTCCAAAGAGAAGAGAAATAAAGCCAGGAAGACACATACAGCTGACACCCCAGAAATGAATTTGAACATTTACACATTAATAAATGCGCTCTTCATAATAGGAAAGACTGTACAGCAACTCTGCTTCAGTGAAATCTTTCAGAATAATGAGCCTGGAGAGGGGAAGCATTTTATCCTAATTATCCATGTTTGGGAGGAACAGTTTCTCCCCAGCCACATCTATAATCTAAAGCCACAATTAAAGAGAATTATCCACTATTTAATGTCTACATTACAACTGAGGAAATACAGCAGAACAAATGGCCTGCCACCCTCACTTTTAAGCATGCCACACCATCACCCGTTGTTGCTTTCTGTTCCACAGTGCTCAGGACCGCTGGGTTCTGGTCTCCAGCTGGGGCTACCAGGGAAGCACACATATTGCCTCCTCTTTTCCCCATAGGCAATAGTGAGAGACTGGCCAAGCTTTTGCAATGGGGCAGCTATTTTAGCCCTCTAAGAAGAGGGAGAAGTGATTAGGAAGGTTATACTCCCTAAGGCAATCTACCCCGGGGCCAGGTAGCACCCACGCTTGCCTTCTTTTTAGCCGAAATGGCAGAAAAGTGACTGGTGGTGACTGGTGACCATCAATCCGTGTCTGAAGGGGAGGAGAAGGACTCATCAGAATGGTAAAATGTAACAGGTGATGGAAAAGGATGTAAGAATAAGAAAGGGAAAAGAGAATAAATAAATAAATAAATACATAAATAAATAGCACATTTATGTTTTCTAATCTAAGCTAATGAACCGGGGAGGGAGTTCAAGTGATATAGTTTGCAGAAGCTCTGTCACACTAAACATTTCTGTGAGTTTCTAGGATTCAAGCAAACAAATCTGAAAGATCTAGCCATTAGTACTACATCTGTCAAGAGTGCCTTACTGCTGAGATTCATAGTGAAACCCACTTTTATTGGAACCCCTATGTTTAGGGAGTCTGGTAGACAAAGGTGAGAAGGGAAGAGCAAGAAGGATCCAAGAATGCCAGGCTCGGAGGTCTGTGGGGGCTGGAAGCAGCAGAGAGACCCAGAGCCTTTGCACATCCTTGTGTGAAGTATCGGCCCTGCCAGTGTCCATCTCCCTGGAAGAACAGGCAGCAAAACACACTACAAGGAGATGTCACCAACACCCGTGTGTCAGAGAGATTACAGGTTACACACGGTTAGAGGAAGGTGATGGGAAACGCAGGGTTTTTTAAAGAAACTACATACACAGCTAAATAATTTTATCTTAAACTCTACGTGGTGACACTTTTCAGCAAACACAACATACACTACCTACAACTTCCACCTAACACTGCTGCTGTTTAGTACTTTAAGTCTCTAAAGACTAGCCCTTTCATTAGCCTGCACTGCTAAATAAATCTTTAAATTCTGTGGTTATGAGTCCCAGGATTAGGTTTTGGAATTATAAATTCCCTCTTGCTTGTTGTGACCTTAACAGCATTTTTTTTTTCCTTTTAAATAAAGCCCAATAATGTAACAATATTGAGATCTTAAATTCAGCAAAGCAAGGGCTGGAGTACTCTTCACATCCCGCGTACTTCATTTTTAATTTGCAGCCATTAACACAGAATTCCCATTCTGTGGCTGGGGAAGGCATTCTCACTAGGTCAAATGATCTCCTTTATCATACAAAGCAGACACCACAGATAGATCAAATCCTTCCTGCCTGCTTAAGATGCAGCTCACACTGACAGCTAAGCACTGATCGGGAGATCTGAGGAGCTGGAAAGCAGGCTTATTTGCCTGTTTTCCCCTCTCTCCCAAAGCACAACATCTTAAGGTTTTAATCAGGTGTTAGCAGTGCTACTGGTTGGGGTGGTTTGGGAGAAGGTGCTGCTTTGTCTTTGGAAAATCACGTTTCCGAAAGGAAACAAGATTTTATATGCATGTCCTTTATGATTTCTTTTTGATTCATCATTCCTGAACGATGCTACTTCATTTCACTGGCAGCTGCTTTTGTATAGCTACATTTTGCCAGAATAGTTTCTGGAGCTTGGGACAATCTCTCTCTCCAAAGCTTTTGAGTAAATAAATAACGAATTTCTATAGCTACAGGTGACATGAATGCTGCTGCAAGGCCAAACCAGAAAATCCAAAATTCAGAGTATCTCACAGCAGTTCTTAGCTGGATCATTGGAAAAAATGTCATATATATCATGACTCATTCTTTTTATTAATCGTCTTTGATGTTATTTTAATTGTAATTTGGTGAGTCTCACTCTGTATTATCTTGGGCAGATTAAAAAAATTACAGTACGTCATGTTAAACGGAAGGGTTCTAAAGGTTACTTCATTTGTTGCTTGAACCATTCAAACATATTGCTCACCCATCCATCAGTGGTAGCATTCTAAAATATTATTTGCTATTCCATGCACGTCTTCCACCTTATTGTAGTTTCGGCTCCCTCTTTCATGGTTTAACTCACTTAACGAGTAAAAACTGGATTGTTCCGTGCTCCCTTTATAGCTCTTCATCGCTTTTTGTTTCGCAGTCATGCCTGTTTTCATGGGCATCCAGCAGCGCTCGGGAGGGAATCTGGTACGTGTACACAGGAGTTAGGCTGCTCCTCAGATACTCCTGGAGACTGTCTGTACAACTGCTGGGAAGCTTATTACTTCTATTCTCTCTTCTTTTTTTTCCTCTTTAAAATATTTGTTGTTATATCAGCAAGGTTAATGCTTAGATTTGCCACTTTTCTTCCCCATGCTGTCTGGTTATCTGTATTTTACAGAAAGTACTTCACATTTGACAGATTAAAACAGAAAACTCTGTCTCGCAAAATTGTCATTGTTCAGCCCATTCAGGCAAATGTACTTGAAAATTCTAGCTTACACGTTAATCTCATATTTCAGCGAATTTCATGCAGGGCTTTGTACTGCATGGGATTTTATCAGAAATAAGAAATACAATTTAATAAATGCTTCCAATTCGTACTGAGAGCACAGGCCTAAGAAACATGTAGACCTTCCTTACATACACACACATATGCGGGTTCAAATCCAGTTATGTTTAAGACACAAGGCAAAAAGAAAGGTGACTTGTCATAAAAAATATCTCGAACTGTAGCTTGTAGGGAAGCACAGCAGTGGCAGGGTGTGAAAGTCAGAAGATGACGGCAAGCCCTCTGACTTGGTGCATGTGATGAGAATCCCAGCTGAAGCTTTTCAGCCTCAGAACATCTATAACAATCCTTGTTAATAAAGAAGTTGCCTGGGATCAGAAACATGGAGACTTCTCATGCCAGTCTCCAGGCAGAAAACAGATGAAGCAACCTTTGAAGAGCCATTTATTAAGTATTTAAAAAGGTATATTTATCGATTTCCTACTAACCCTACACAGTGATTTCACCGGAAACTTCGCATTAGAGGATAAGAATGTTTACCTGCCTTGCAACTGGGACAGTGCAGCTCAGTCTATTTCACTGATTTCAACGTCAAAAACACAACTTTGGTGAAGACCACCACACTTCTGCATCTAGAACATGCAAGATTCTGCTCTGACTCTCCTTCAGCGTATAGCAATATACAGAATTTCCCTGATCTTTAAAAATACTTTGCCTATTTTAGTTGCTTGTATCAGTCAAATTCAAGTTTCAAAGTAAATTCATTCAGACCAAAGAGGGATCAATCTAAACGCAGGCAGAAGGGAAGAACTAAGATAACAGTCCTTGAGAAACTGGTTTGCAGGTGTGGGGAAACCTAGACTGAGCACACAGTGTGACTGGGGAAAAAAAAAGCGGAGTTCAGCTTGTAAAAGCCAAACCTATCATCAGCCCTGTTATTCATGCTCTGCAGGCTCTTCCCATCAAAAGCAGATATGCTTCTGTTATTCACTGAGCTTGTGATTACACTATTATATTGAAGATCCTACCTACTCGGGCTAATCCACCAGAAAACAGCACAAGCACTCAGTACTTCTAGCTCAGAGTGCTCCGACACCTAATCAGAATCAAGTCCTATTATGTCAGGAGCATTAAAAAACTACACAAAGTAGGGGGTTTTTTCTTTTTTTTTTCCTGACTGAAAGTTGCGAGGTTTGAGGGTTTCCACCTTCCAAGTGATTACTTAAAACGGTGAGAAATTGCATGCCTCGTCACCTGAAGTTTCTGAAGGCTGCAGCGGGCAATCGCGGCGCGCGCCATAGCTGAGCCGCAGTGAGTGAGCTCCCCTTTCAGACTTGGGAGAGGAGAAAAGCGGAAAGCAGCAATCATCCCCACAGGGCAACTATTAATCAACTAATCATATAAGGAAATGCAGATCATGGACACTCAGACTCTTAAACCCTGTTGCCCCCTAGCATGCAGTTTCTGTAGACCACCAAGCAATGGTCTGGTATATGGTAGGATTTTATTTTTAGGAACAGAAATCGACCATCTCTTCTTCATTAGTGATTCTGGGCTTTCTCCTGTGAGGATAAATCTGCACTGGCATATTGTTATTTCGTCACTTAGACAAATTCCATATAATTAGTTTTTAATATGTCTTCATGAAATTTAAATCTTTAATCATCATTGATGGATTTCTCTGAATTCCTTCCAGGTTTCTGGTGCCAGCATATCAAACGTACTGCTCACAGCCCTGCAAAGCAAAAGGACGATATGGACGGGCTCCTGAAATCAGTGTGCACAGCGTGACCCCAAGGGAAAGATGGAAGATTGGGTTTCATTTTTGAGGAACTGGACTTCAAAGCGTGGACTGTAACTTAGTTTTCGATTCTGATGCACAGGCTCCCTAAACAGATTATGAGGTTTTTTCCAGGCCACAATCAAATTAGTATTTATAAAGGACATTTACAGCCTAGAAAGGCAAACATTACTAACTAGTGAGAAGAATACATTCAAATGCTCCACTTACTTACTTACACCAATGATAGATACACAGAAAACAAATTAACAGTAATGACTGATAACATTGTATCATATACAGACTTCTATCCACTGAATACTAATTCCCATTTACAGACATAATTTATATGTGATCAGCACGGATCCCCGAGCAGAACCTTAGAGGAATCAGCTGGTGACCCACGTCGATTATAAAAAATGACCAAACGCTTCCATCCCTGCTGATAATCCACTAGCAGATTTCTCCTATGTCCCTCCTACCTCATATTTATTTTTGGAGGTTCTAATGAGATATCTTGTCTGAAACCTGTATAACTAAGGTATAAGTAGGGACCAGACTAAAGCAGTATCTCGAGTGGATCCTGAGAGAAAGCGTGACACTAACTGGCACATCCTGAGCTGGAGCAGGATTTCCCTGTACACCAATATAGATTGGCTGCCGCCACTTTGAATTTTGTGCTTTCAAATGTAGCACTTGGCTCTGTCCTACGACCGTCTGGTGCATAAATGGCCTGGCACTGGGTGAGCACCTGGGAAGTTGTGGGGCCGGGGAGAAGGCCCGGGCACAGCGCTGGGACTTGCAGCTTTCTGAAGGAAGAAGAGAAGCCCTGTGGGTTGGACAGCAGGGTTGGTGGGGCACCTCGAGCTCTCCTTCCACAACTCACTCCTCCCTCCCCAGCCACGTGGAGCAGGCAGAGGCATGTGGGCAATGTGGACGACTTGTGTATCCCACCACTCTGTAGAGGGAATGGGGCGAGGGGCGGGAGGCAGCCCCATGGGCCCTCCCTTGTGCTGGAGCCACCGGGCTGTGGAGATGTGGCCTGCCCCCAAAGACAGGGAACGGCCTGCCTGCAAAGACAGGGAACGGCAAAGAGAGGGAACGGGCCTGCCCCCAAAGGGAGGGACGGGGCTGCCCCCAAAGAGAGGGACGGGACTGCCCCCAAAGAGAGGGAACGAGCTGCGCCCAAAGAGAGGGACCGCGCTGCCTGCTTCTGCCACTGCCTACACCGCTGGAAATGGAGCACTGCGGGTTTGATCTGAGTGCTTCTGATTTGAAGAGAAAAAGAAGACTCCTTTGATGCTGGCACAGACGCAGGCCTCCTTGGCCATCTACCTCACCAGGATAATCTGTCTTTCCTTCCTGTAATATCAGTTGAGCAAACCACTCTCCCTGATAAAGGCAAGCGAGAGACGAAGCTAAGCACGTGGCTTAGATGAATTTATTACTGCGCACACAGTTAAGCGCCTGGCTGAGGCTGGAGGCCAGGGCTCCCTCCAGCCCTCAGCTCACACCTAAGGCCGCCGCAAGCACCTCAGCGGCTCCTGCGCTGCCACAGCCGCTCCGGAGCGGCCGCCCTCGCCGCAGGCCGCGCTGGGGACGCCCCTTCCCCTCGGGGAGCGAGGCCGGGCCAGCTCAACACCACTTTGCTTTGGCTTTGCACAGCGGAGAGCATTAAACGTGAGGGAAAATGGGAAAGCTGCGTGCTGGTGTTTGGGAATGCAGGAGATATTGCTGATACCTCCCTTTGGTAAACAAAATCAGTGGCCATAATCATAGATCAATTTCCTCTAAAACCATAAAAATAAATGAGAAGGGTGAAACAACCTCCCATAAATGCAGTAAGGGAAGCCAATTAAAATAATAGCTGCAACTTGCTATTCCACACGTGAACATAATTTGTCTTGAGCTGAAGGATGTATGTTTTGTACTATCTATCTGCCTAATCACATAAATGTGACTGAGCATCTCCATCATCATAAAAATAAGCATTTAAATGTCACCACTCTTTATACATGGAAGTAACAAAAACACTTGTTCTTTACGAGAATGAATAACCCATATGGCTTATTTAAGCAACACAGAGACAACCAAGTGACACAGGGACAAACTGTTCTGTCTTGGCCACTCCAGCGAGACGACGACCAGCGTAAGAAAACCGGGCAGCCCAGGCACGGAGCGTCGCCTCGCAAGCACCTGCCCAAACGCCCCTCGCTAATGCAGAACCTTCCTCTTCACTGTCCCAAAGCTTGAAACAACAGCAAGTGCTCATCATTTTCGGATTTCATTGTTGTAACACCTCTTGCTTCTGATTCATCTTCTTAATACCACACTAAATGTAATGCTGAAGCTCACCTTCTTTACAAATATGAAGCATAATCAACTCATCCAAAAGATTCCACAGTAGGTGAATGATTTTGTGCTATTTACTTTGTATTATTTATTTCTGTAGAGCATGAATACAGAATATCAGTCTGAGTTCATGGAATACAGAACATATCCTTACTGCAATACCTTTTGAAACAAGACGAGGCTATTTCCAGAGATCATTTATATACAATGCATGAAAACCATACATTTTTTATGAAAGGAGTTAATATATGCTTTTTTTTTCAGTTGAAGGGAATGCTTTATTATGCAAAGAAGAAAGGTGTGCAGAGATGTCTGCCCTTGGAGGCAATTAATTGCCTTTTATTAGATATCTGACCTTTACAATGTTCTCTTTTTTCTTCCCACCTACATCAGGTTGGAGTCCTTTTCTGCTGCCCATGATTCTTTATCCCTTCAGATGGCTCCTCTTTTGTCCTTGAGCATTCACTGCTACAAACCACAATTCTAACATGGCAAGCAGGGGGTGTTAAGAATTAAGCACGGAAAATTAGAGGAACTACGTTAGTGAAGTCACTTTTTTTTTTTTTTCAATAATTAGAGATACAGTAATATGCCCTAAGTTATAGGAGTGTCTCCAGGAGATATGATTCAGAGTCTATCAAAAATATACATACTCTTGGAATTCTGCTGTACTAACTTGTTTTTCTTTATTTATAGTCTATGGGATGAGTATAGAACTGTATCAGCCAAAGTCAAATGAATTAATAGAAAATAATATAAAAAAAGGGTAAATGTTGGACCACTCATCTGAAGGAGACAGATAAACTGTTTTCCCGGACGGAACTTCCAGGAAGCAGCAGTTTCTGCTCTCATTTACAAATCTCTTCATAAATACGGGCCATTTGCTGTGATTTGCATCAGTTATTTCACACTGAAGGCAAATGAGCTACCTTTCTGTTATGAAATTTAAAAAATGTGGTTCTTAAACAGTAAAACCTGAGGTTATAGGAGGCCCAGGGGGAAAAAAACAAAAGAATCACTTAAGCTGCAGGGATGCTGAAAACACAAAAGCTGTTGGGACTGGGGTTGGACTAGATGATGTCTAGAGGTCCCCTCCAACCTTAACCATTCTGTGGTTCTGTGATTCTGTGACTTCTTTAGGCAACCACTGGAAAGCAATTTCTTGAAGTCACCGCAGAGTGACCAGAAGAAACCCCCACAGAAAGGAAGGGCAGTGAAACCTCTCCCTAAAGAGCCACAGCTTAATGGTCTGTGCGAGAGGCTAAGCCTCGGTGCCCGCCAAGGCTCTGCCCTCCCTCCCCACGGCAGCCAGCAGCTCTTCGGTGTCAGAAAGCAGCTTTCTTGGCAGAGCTTCTCACTCGTGTTTTTGCAGTGTCAGAGCCCAAGGTGGCAGTGTTACCTTCGGGGACTGCTCACACAGCACACACAGCAGACCCGAGAGTCCCCAGCAAACTCCCACCAGCCCCACAGGCCAGGAGCAAGGCGAGGAATTGACCTGTCCCTCCCAGGAAGTTAAAGGAATGTCTTCCCAGAAAGGACTTCAGCCTCACTGGTATTTTTTTGCCAAAAGAATTGCTCTTTAGGAAACATTTTAAACAAATTATTAAGCTACCTAGAAACTCCTTTTGGTGTCAGAGTGAACCTCATATAGATTGCTTTATAGGTTCAGCCAATTTGAATGCCAATAAACAAAAAAATCATAATTTTTAAGCAAGATTTTGAACCAAGAATGAAAAAAAGTGGTAGAACTCGTTTTCTTACAAACAAGCTTGCTCCTGTATTTTAGCACAGTCCTTACTTATTTTGTTAAAAATGTGCAGGAATCCCGTTAACAAGCTTTGCAATGGGTAAAGCAGTATAAAAGCTGCCTTGCAATCCACTGGATCCACGATGACAGAGACACAGGGAGATTTTTTTAGGAAGAAAACAGCACTCCTGAGCAAATCGGCCTGGACCAAGTATTTTTCCAGCAAAAGTTTACTGAGAAAGTCAAATTCCTTAGCCACTATCTTCTTGAGCCAGCAGTGTCGTTTGAAGTGGATTTATTAACAGGCAACAGCTTTTTTAATGGCATTCACTGTTATTCTAAACACAGGAAGAAAGGAGAGCACAGCGTGTAAACCATCCCCGCATGTATCATCTGCTCCATCACCTAAACCAAAACAGACTGGGCAAAAGTAGAAGACTCAGCATCACAGGAAAGCTTGAAAACAGAACCCGGGAGCTGCTCCGCTTGCCTTGAAATCATCCTGGGAAATGGTCTGCTCTGGAAAGATAAAGTGAATCACATTACTTTCGCTCAGAGTTTCTTCAGGCTGGGCATAAAAAGCAGAAATTACCAATACACAGAGCCCAGCATGAACCATGATGCGATTCCATCACATTTACGCACAAGTTTGGCACCTTCGCGTGAGCGTTTGCTGCCACCGCTGGGGTGGAGTGAAGCCCCAGGATGTTCCCATCACGCAGGGAGCCTGGGCAGCCCCTGCCCACGGGAAGCCCAACTCGCACACAGTGTCCAGGTGCCCAGAGTGCCCATCCACATCCCAACAAAATGCAGTAAGGCCAAGGGTTCCTGCAGGAACCTGAAGGAATAACAAACCTGAAGGCACAAGAAGTCATTGCTGGACCTGAGGCAGCAATAAAACCATACATTTTTAGCTCTCACCTGCTTTATATTACCAATAAATTTCCATCACAAGAGCAAAACAGAAGAAATTTGACACGCCTGCTACAAGGGAAGAACCTCTGGTTATCCATTAGCTTGGAGAAATGGACTCTTGCTACTTTAGCATTAATCCTCTGAAGAAGAGAATATGATTTTTTGCTGCTTGCAGACAAACTACCTATGGCTCTTGTAACTAAAGAAAATTTATAAGAAATTTGTCCCGGGTTTATGCATTACTCATGACACTAATATTTCATTTTCTTTTTTTTTTCCCTTGAAATCCTCAAATTTCTGCATGTCTGTAATCCACTAAGAGGGACTTATTATTTAATTGAATTAGCTCTGTAAATACCCATTCCCATCACTTGAATTAAAAAGAAAATTTTTAAGAACATATTAAATCATACAATAGAAAGAAAATAGCTATTGTCTCAGTCACAAAGAAACTTATTTGTAATATTTATACTGACAAGAGCTTAGAGTAGCTAATAGTAAGAGATAAATTTGTATTTTCTTGCATATAAGCTTGTACTTTGCAAGTTTATATTCTTGTTCTGTCATCAGTGCTGTGCAATTTTAGAAAACATTTATATTAGTAGCAATATTGACAAAGATACAAACACAGTGATTCTACCCATATGCTTTTCTAGAAGCTTTTGAGGGGAAATGAGTTGCTTTTAGAGAACATCACTACCTGTTATTTCTGAGGTCAAAATTATAACTAAATGCCATAATTTCAATAGCAATTGCAGATATTCCATGATTCTGCAGCCCTGCTCCCAACTTGGGTACCTGCACCTACCTAGGGGTCCATCAGGAACCTTTTCCTTGCATTTGTGCTGCCGGCACACGCTGACTGCAGAGCGATAGTGACTCTGCCACCAGCCGCCTGCCAGCCCAAGGCTGGCACACTCTGCTTCTCTAAAATGTTTTTAATGTGACAAACATGAAGAAGAGCTAATATTCCAAAGCCGCAGACACGCAGCAAATTGCTGTCGGAAACGGTAATTGCTGGGAGCCGTTACCAGCGGCTGGAGGGGGCTCCAGCGCTGCCGCCCCGCAGCCCGCCACGCTCTGAGGACACTGCTCAGCCCGGAGCAGAGCAACCCCCTAATGATGCTCCCTGACCAGGGACTCCGACTGTCCTCTCGGGGCTGGGGACGTCGGGAAGGCAACAGTTTTCTGCAGGGAAAGCAAAGGAGACGTCTCCCCACTCCCTGCAAAAACCAGCAGCTTGTGGGGCAAGGGCGTCTCAGGCATTCATGGAGAAATGAATAGCTAACAGCAGGCCTGCCTTTTTTAAAGAAGACTTCTAATTACTGAAGGTAAATCTAGGGATATAGAAATATAGAACATGCATCCCTGACAAAGGGATAAATAATAATAATAATAAAACTTTCCTTTGGATGCAGACCAAAATTTCCTATGTGGGGGTCATGATACGCTACGTGTAAACAAAATTGAATCCTATGGCAATCTATATCCAGAGAAACTATTTCTAGAGAGACTATGTTTTCAGCTCTTATTTCAGCCCCTTCCCTCAAACAGCATAATAAAGGGGCAGTTTCCATACATTTGTATCTATAAATCACCCTGCCAGTGCACAGTACCATAGCACATCATCCCCACACCCTGCGACCACATGGATACGTGCGGATACTCGAACCTAAGGGGGTTCAAGGAGGACCAGACCGTGCATTGACCCTTCTCCTCTGCCTGCGGCGCACAGCACTGCGTTTCAGGCCATGGCTAATACACGCCGTGGTCTGGCAGTGATGACCCAAACGGGCCTCGTGAATTCTTCGTTCTTCCATAACGGTGTTCATGGAGTTGGTGCTTAAACTTGAGCTCAGCACACACGACGGGGATGGCACCACCCGGTATTAATGTTCCCTGAAACTGGTTGGAAAGACTGTGCTTGAATATTTTGTACTTTTACCAAAGTTAAGCTACTGGGCTTGAAGACAACCTTTCTTGATTCTCCATTAAAGGACAGGGTTCTTTGGGATGGAGGGGAGGGAAGGGAGGTGGAGGAGGGTGCAACCAGAAACACCGGCTTTTTCTGAAAAGAGAAACTGTTTCAGAAGCTAATTTATTTAAACTGGGTGTCTTGTTAAGGGCAATCTCCATAGTATTAGTAATTTTGAGCACAAATGCTCAAAAAGCTGTCCCCTATTTCCTGTTTTCTGTGTAAAAATTCATCTAAATTTGTTATTTATTCACGACGTATATTAGTTTTTGCACATTAGTAACAACTTTGATGTTGCTGGTAACACCCTCAAAGATCCCGTTCTCCCTGAGTTGCTTCCAGAGCCCCGAGAGCTTCAAATGTCCAAAACATCCTCATGTGCTTTCAGCCTTCCCTGAAGACCCAACAGGCAGCTAAGCACGACCTGCCTCCTCACAACACTGGCGTGGGAAGCAATGCCATAGTGCCCATTACAGAGCACGTGCTCAGGTCCAGGGTGGAGAACAGGAGAGAAGAGGGTAATATTATCTTTATAAGCTCTACACATACATTAATGATCATACGCAGCGTAGGTGGGAGTTGCAGAAAAGAAAGCAAGCGCCAAGATATAATTGAAATTGCTGTTTGTATGGTCAAATGTGAAATGCAGAGCATAAATATGCTCTGAGCTAAGCTGATTCTTACTTTCCCTGGCTTCATCTGATGACTAACTTGGAGGCTGGATACTGAATCCAGTTGCATCAAGAGGAAGCACAGTCTCCTCCCTACAGCAGCTGAATATTGCCTGGAGAACTGGCTGTTAGTCCCTTTTCTGCCACAGAGTTCCTGGATGCTGCTCGTCGTGTAAGACAAACCAAATTCTTTGCAGGTGTTCCCTATTGCCTGACCCTCGTTTTCTGGATACACACATGAAACTCACGGACCTGGGCAGTGCAAGTGCTGAGCTGGCTCTGCTGCAGGGTCAGTCAACGAAACCTGTGCTCTGAATGTAAGAAGCACTGTATAGCTCTCAATGTTAAGAAAACCCAGGAAGAAAGCAGCTCCCTTTGGGCTTCCAAAATTAGTGAACATTTCAACCTTAGAGTCCCTCGAGTAGTCATCGATAAAACATTAAGAGCAACCAATCCCCACGCACACATTTCCTCTCTGGAATATTGTTAAGGTAGGTTGCAAGGGCAAATATTCAGATGCTGCATTGATAAATGCCAGGGAGTATATCACAAAGAAGAAGAATTTCATTATGTGCTTTGAGTGCTGCAGGATTCTGGAGAAAACCAAACGTAACCAGCTTCTCAGAGAGCACAGCCCAATGCACGAAAAGCCTAGGGAATAAACTTGAGCAGCTTTTACTGTTATCCTGACTAACTTATAACACTATTTAGATAATGCTCTTTTAATGAGACAGCATATGTTCATGTAGCAGCATGTCACTAGTCTTTTGAAGTTACTGGTCAGCTAAACTGCTAGAAAAGCCAATTTTCTTGGTCTGTCACCTACAGGGTACCAAAGGGCAGAGGTGTGAAACCACCCTGAAGACCTAACCCATACAGATGGTCCTGCAGGAAGAATGCAGCATTTAAAACATTCAAAAACAGGGTGGAGGAGCAGAAGGATCTGCTGTTCATCTCTTAATTAATTAGGTGTCTGTGAATTGCTCCAAGACACCAGCTCCTGTTCAGACTGTAGAATACTGTAGCGATGCAGTAATTGTAGTCATGAGCCTCCTAGCCATGTTCCTCCCTCCCCGTGCTGGAGGTATTCAAGATTTAACTCAATTTATCAGTGAAAGACCATAGCAAATGCAATTTATATTGTGATTAAAATGTATTAAGAAACATGCCAACCAGTTTTAAGAACAGTCTTACTTTACTGGGAGAGAAAATTGGTGAAGATGGTTACACAGTCTTTGCAAAATCTGTCATGAAATAGGACCACAAAAAAAAAATCACTTTTATTTCAGTGAAGCAACAATAATATCCTCAAATATGTATGAAGAATGTAATGGCATAACATCTAATGGAAAAGAAAAAAAAATACAAAAAGAAATCTAAAAACAAATAAAAAATACATGTACTTAATGAAAAATTGCCATATATGGCCTCATCAAAAGCAAGAGACTAATTTTACTCAGAGGGATTATCTGAAATGAGTTTTTCAATTAACGGTCACTAGCTGAATAAACCCCTATGGAGATCTAAGTCTATGTTACACATGGTCACTAGCTGAATAAACCCCATATGGAGATCTTAGGCTATGTTACACTAGACTAGACAAATAAACTTGGCAAAGGCTGTAAAACAGTGAGACAAAGGTTGTCCTTGGTTTATGAAAGGAAAACTATTATGCCACCCTGTGCCATGTGCTCTAGGTGTCCCTGCTTGTGCAGGGGGCTTGGACTAGATGATCTCTAGAGGTCCCTTCCAACCTCAACCATTCTGTGATGCTGTGATGCTGTGATTTGTGAAAACCTTTTATTTACTTATTGTAATTTAATATTACTGTACATTCTCTTCAATGAAAATAAAGTCATTATTTGTAAGACCCGTGGCTACTCTGCAGTACTCTGCTTTAAACAATTAGAGGCTCAAGTTTCATTTTGAAGCTGAAAATAAGGGACTGCTGTCATCAAATGAACCTCTCCTAAGAGCATCATGTTAGCATCAAAGGCTTAGAGAAGCAGCAGCAGCAGAGGACACCTGAGCAGCTATGGGCTTGCTCTGCATAACCCTCTGAACAGAGTATGGGGGCCAAAATAGCCTTTCCAGCACATATCGCCTAGGGCACACTCGGTACTCAGCCCCCTCGGAGGGCCAACTCTAATGCCGAGCTCTATTTCTGGTCTCCGCAAGCACTGAGGTCTGTCCCAGTCCTTCAGCATTGCCTCCAAGCCGTCCTGCAGCTGCTAAGTACCTGTGGTGGTGGATGAGGTAGTGTTTAGATCCGTCATTCCATCTAACTAGGGAGCTCTAAACTTGCATTCCCTAAAACCAAGCGGAGAAGGCAGCCAGGGGAACCTACAGCACTGGCTGATGGACGACATGTCCAAAGGGTCCCCAAGGTTTGATGCGAGCAACCTCGTGCTTTTCTCCTTTGCAGCCTCAGCCCCGAATCCTAAGCCCCAGAGGAGGTTGTGGTTGTGTCACTACTACTATCTCATGTAAACAACTTCAGGATTCATCCTTAAATATCATTTAGAGTACACACAGCATTAGATTAGGTGAGAGTACCTTTCACCTTCACTAAACATACAGTCCCTCACCAGCTTATCCTGCCTCCCAAGCTCTGCGTTTTCCTCTTCTGCTCCCATTCACTTGCATTCTCCCGCATACTGGCAAGAGCATCATCTGCAGCAGATAGATTTGAAATGCTTAGAATAAATAGTAGGATTTTCCAATGATTTTTCTGGATAATAGGAACTATCCTCCCCAAGAATAGCAGAGAAAGAATGTGTTGCCAAAAAAAAAAAAAAAAAAAGAAAAGAAAACAGAGAAACATTGCATTTAAAATTGCTGAAAGTCGCAAACGTTCTTATCACCTAAGCAGAAGACTTACATATGTACTAAGTAATTGCCTACTCAGAAAAGTATTCAATATATTCTTAACTTTTATTTAACATACTCTTAACTTTTAACATGTTTTCAGGGAGTATTAGAGAACTGTGACTTAAACCTACTTAAGTTTTCCTAATACTGGTCCCTGAACATCCAGCTTCAAATTTTCTACCTAGTTGTGTAAGTTGTGTAGCAAATCTCTTGTCGAGTTTCCCATATGAAGTAAATTATTCTATAATTGTTTGTTAGTTAACTGCAGTAGCTTTCATGAGCTTATATATTGCTTATGAAGTAGCATTTAATAGAAGATACACTTTGAAAGACTTAATAATTCACTTGCCACTCTTAACTAGTGTCAGCAGTCTTAGGTACTTTTTTTCGCTGACATCAATTCCAAAACCTAAAAATAAACGAAAGCTCCATAAAATATAAATACTAACAGACATTCTTGTTAATCAACTCTACAAAATTTCAGCAATTTCAGTAATTATAATCAGTAAGCATTTACCTGTATGCACATAAATGCATATGCCTAACCATGTGTCATCCATGTTATTCTAATAATATCTCGGGTTGTGTGAAAGACGTTCCCTAAGCTATAAATATCACTTCCTAATTAGCATCTGGAAATCCGAACAGTCACCAAAGACTATGTGACTTTTAATGCTTTAAGCAGTGACACATTTTCCCTGCATTCCCTGACAGCAAGAGGTGATTTCAAAGCACTCACTGCACATCCTCATTCATGACTTAAAGAATTTGAGACCTCTCCCAGATAAATCAAAAAGCCTCCCAAGGCATCACTCTTGAAATGTCCTGGACTTGCAGTAATTGCACCTTTTCTCCAGCAACCCTCCCCACCTGCTATTAGACTGGGGAGCAAATCCTGCAGAAATCCCCTCTATTGCTGCTGCCCACACTGTGTTTCCCAAAGCTGAGCAGGAGGCCTCAGCTGACATGATGCATTGGAAACTGGGCATCTGTGAAAACAGTTCAGTTGTGATTTGTGAAACGCTGTTCACCTGCAGTTTCCCAGTCCCCTCTTTCTGGGAGAGGCAGGTGGAAGCCCTCTGAAAGAGGGGGACCATCCTGTCCCCGGGGCCAGTGGCCGCAGAGACACAGGGTGGAGCAGGGACAGGCACCACAGCCGCAGCTGGAGGCTGCGAGAATAAGGGATGTGTGGGGCAGCCAGGCAGGCTGCGGGGATGAGGGAAATACCTTCCTGCACCCCAGGGGACTGGGTTTGTTCAATGTCAAAAAGGCACCAAGATAACCAAAATGAGCTTGGAAGAAGACACCTCCTTTTGGAAGAAGGCAATGACAGATTGACCAATGGGAGAAATATTAATACATTTTTAAATTTCATTTCTCTCTGACAAACTCACTTTGAGCTCTATTTGAAAAGCTGCATTTCTAATTTATAGTCTATTAAAACTTGTCTCTCCTCAATCCATTAGGCACTGCAGTGTAGGAGGCCTAGGAACATCCACATCAAAGCTCCGGCTGATTCAAGACCCTGCGATAAAGGGCAAAGTGACACACGGATCCCGTTTTCAGGCAGCAGCGGAACCAGCACATTAAAAGGTAACAGTCAAACTGAATTCATGTGAGTTTTTCTTGAAAGTGATCTGTTTCTGCATTTATTTTTCTGTAAATTGAGACCCCCCAAAATCAAGGGACTTGCACTGCTGGCAAACCTGGGGCTCATTAATTCTCTCAATTAATTTGCTTAGCAGAACTGGACTTTCAAAACAAGTTTTAAAAGCTTTGTTAAAAGTGACCTAGTGTTAACTGTTCTGGCATTTCTGAAATGAAATACTACTGTCTGAAGATTCAAAATGAACAAATTACAAAGAAGCCTTCTTTATCAACTTTACATTTTTGACCAAAATCCAACCCAGCTCCATAAATAGTTTCAGCATCTGTGGGAGTTTTCTCTTAATTTATCACTCACTGAAAATAAATGTCACACATACCATCTCTAAGCACTAATGGCATCAGTTAATCAGACTGTGCAGAATGCAACATTTCATACTTGGAAAGTCCTTTGTAAACCCAAAGTCTCTTCCCAGTGATTTTACTGGTACTTAGCATCTAGACAAAACATCCTCTGGTTTTGCTGGGATTTGGGACGTTCTACCTGGTTTCACCCATGGAAGTGGCAGTCTCCCATCCAATACCACCGTAAAGCAGCAGAGCGGCCGGAGGGTCTTGCCATCTTCTTGCCGTTAATGTGCTCTTTCCCCGCTTACCAACCAACACAGCCATTTTCAAGTCCAACGTTATCTTTTTGGCCAGCCTCATGCCTGTGGCACCATCGTGACTGTTGCATCGTGCTGGCTCCATCAGCTGGCAAATCAAGGCAGCTTGGCACTCTCGATGGCAGGCTATGCTACTACGGCTTTCAAAGCACTTGCTTCTTTCTTCCTTTTCCTTCTCAGATGATGACTTAAGGTTCCCTGCTTATCTTTTTATAGGTTTCCACTGACATGAGAAAGGGAACCCTTAATACCATGAACTTTGCAGGCAGAACAATAATTACCAGATTCACTGGAGATCTTGGCTCCCACTGATTAAAACACACCAAACTCACACTAGAAAGATGGATTTCCATCTCTTCCAGGTCCTTTCTCTGCGGGGATCTGGATGTCAGTCAATGCTTTTCTCCAGCCTACTTTACTCATGTTTATTTTATGTTAGAAGATTAAGTTTTGTAGTCACAATTACCTCTCTCACATATGTTAGGAAAGATTTCTGTTTGGCCATCTGTTCCGATAAAAATCCACTACTCCTGGGATCTTCCTAATTTCCAAGCATTACTTTTAATGATTATACTGATCATTCTGTCTTTCATCTCCAAGTACCTATGTTTATACTGTTTTAAAGATTTTTTTTTCTCTCCTTAATGGGGAGACTGCACATTTATGAAACTACATATGAGTAGAAGCTCCTGAAAGGTCTTCAGTCTTTCATCCTAGCTACAGGCACTGCTGCCTTCAAAATAACGTTTGGGATTAAGGAACTATGAGCAAAATCTGCCTTTTTGGTTTGAAGGCTAGCAGTGCTTGGGGATCATCCTCACCAGACGGTGTTATCAGTCGCCCATGGTCTTTGGAAGAGCTAGGTGAGGACTCTCAGGAGCAACACAGCAAAAAGGGAACATTCTCATGAAAAATGGCGAGTTGTGCTTGACCAAGTGTATTACTGATGTGAGAGCATACAGAGCCTGCCTTTAATTCCACACACACACAAAAAAACAAGCCGGAAAGGCAAAATTCCGGGCTACAATAAAGCTGAGATCTTCCTCTGGAATCGAAAGAGTCAGTGTAATTTAATAACACACAGGGAAGTAAAATGACAAAATGAACTCTGGAGTCTGATTCTACTTTGTGCTATTCAAATAAAACTGATTGTGTATTCCCATGGTATGAATGTCATTCTAAAAAGCAGCCAACATAAAAGGAATTGTATTTCTTTACACCAGGTAGATGTAAACACTTTTCCTTATTCCTTTATACATGCCAGTGAATAATCTAACATGTTTTTTTCCCAAGGAAGATTTACAGCACATCTTTAATTCTAAACAACTCTGCTAAAAATAGTACATGATCAGGGACTGTACCAAAGTGCAGATGCACAGGCACAAAATAAAATCACATGAACCATCTCAGCTCTAGCTCTGAATGCCTGGCTTTGTATTCATGATAGCATTTCATCAATGCAGTTTTTCTGCCTTCAGTACTATCCATTTTGGAGCAGCCCTCAGAAACCCAGCTAATGTAGGTGACTGCAAGTAGAGGTACATTTTCTATTCTACATAGACAACTCCTACAAACGCTGGTGCCTTTATTAAAACTCGTCGCAAATGTGGCAACTGCAAGGAGGCATGGGAATCGAGCCTGAACAGCTCTGACACACAGAAGGGTGCTGGCTTTTCTGCCTGTTTCACAGGAGAAGAGCATGCACAGAAACAGATTTAAACATCCAATACAAGAGGGACGTGGAGCTTCTAGAGAGGGTCCAGCGGACAGCCATGAAGATGATTAAAGGACTGGAGCATCTGTAATATGAGGAAAGATCTGACCAATATGTACAAGCACTTGAGGGGGGAATGTAGGGAGGAGGAGGCCAAACTCTTCTTAGTGGCAGCCAGTGACAGGACGAGGGGTGATGGGTGTAAGTTGAAACACAGGAAGTCCCACCTCCATGTGAGGAAGAGCTTCTTTCCTGTGAGGGTGCCAGAGCACTGGAACAGGCTGCCCAGAGAGGCTGGGGAGTCTCCTTCTCTGGAGATCTTCCAAACCCGCCTGGATGCCACCCTGTGCCACGTGCTCTAGGTGTCCCTGCTGGAGCAGGGGGGTTGGATTAGATGATCTCTAGAGGCCCCTTCCAACCCCAACCATTCTGTGATTCTGTGTTTCATCAAAAAATCACACAGGAAGTCTGTGAGAGTGCTGAGATTTAAACACAGAGCTCTTTCCAGTTCCTCACAGGAGCAAACCCATTACAGCACTGGATGCCGCAACGTACTCAACATGAACAAGCCAACTTGCAACACGAGCACTTAGGAAATGCCTCCAATGTCCATTAAATAGCTATGAAAAAGCCAGCATCATCCCCATCCCTCATAAAAACGTTGCGTGACTTTATTATGTTGCACTGCCATGCAGATCACTTCAAAAAATAAAACAACTGTTTCAGCCCTCATCTGGAAACCCGACTAGGTGCAATCCCCGTCCCCACCTCACGGACACGGTGAGCACCACACGCTGCCTCCCTGTGCGGAGGCCCGGCCATCGGCCCTGTCGCTGCTGCGTGCAGGGAAGCAGGGGCC